>JAOTQR010086647.1:0-35325 GCA_025774065.1 Solanum ossicruentum
CCAAAACATAAAGTACTAGCTAGATGACAAGGCTGCAACAATAGAGGAACAAGCACACACACTATATATATATATATATATATATATATATATATGCCAATCCTATGAATGGAGATTAAAAGTCACAAATGAACCAACCCAAGATAACATGTGAACAATAGCCTCTAAGAGAACCACTAATACTACCGGGACAGGGCCCCGACTATACCCAACTGTACAATAAAATGCAAGCATCCTGTAAAGCTCCAAGAAGAGGTGGAGCTTACCAACTCACAACTGAACTTGGCTCCTAGTGGAGGGGTTGGTCAAAGTCCCTACTTGAACCTACACAGACGAAATAAAATGCAGTGTCCCCAGGCAACGTAATGTCAGTATGAATAAACATGTACTAGTATGTAAGGAAGAAAGTAAAACCATAGATAACAATAGTAAAAAGGGTAATTGAAATACCACCTATAACCAAAACTCAAGAACCTTAATGGCCAATAATCAATCTCCTAGTGATTAAATATGCATGGTATTCTCGAGTATTGTAAGTTGTGAATACATATATATAGATCCAAATGCATGACATACCCAACCAAATGTTAGAAATACTGGTCCTTTCCGATAGCCGATTGACATCATATTTGCCAACCTGTGGCCTTATATATATATAATCATTTGGGCAAAAAGGCCACATACTTCTGATTATAACTTGAAGTCCATGGATAAAGTGTCATATATGATATCAAAAGTTCATGCACATAATAGGCCATAGCATAAATTTAGACAATCTTGGCTCATTGGTGCATTTATCCTCATCACATCATAATCATTGTCGTAGCATATACACATGACTCGTTGGATCTTACATGTCTTTTGAATTAGTTTGACAACTTAACTCAACATTTAGAATGAGGACTTAACTTTGAAAATGTTCATAAAGGTACTTTACATAATGATTATACTTGGTCCCATGTCAATTAGTAAAAGAAGTATTTAAATAGAATCAAGTCCCTTAATAGTTAAATTAGGAGCATTATGCTATAGATTATTTGAAATCAACTCGTTACTTGTTAAGTGCTTCAATTATATTTTTTTTGTATGGAAGAAGGAAAAATTATGAATACTACATTCCTTTTGAAATCTATACTTATTTTAATGGCACCACACCAATAAGAGAAACCCTCGAACATATGGATAGGAAGCCAGGAAAATCGATAAAATGATATATAGATATTGAATGTATAATTTAAGCTAACAAATGGAATTTCAACCTAGTACCATCATGAAAATAACTCAGTTGCCATCCTAATGCCTTTCACAGAAGGTCTTTCTAGCAATAAAATAGTAAGATATCGCATTTTACGTTTTGAGAAACTTCCTGGATTTCATGCTAAAAAGAGGGACAAGCTTAGCCTTAACATACCTTCGCAATGGACGTACTATTGCCCAAAGTTTTTTCACGAGAGTTGTTCCTTACGTTTTAAGCCTCACAACAACTATATACACGTAGCTTAAAGACACCTATAAACAATCCAGAATTTAGCATTAATGACCAGATTTTCCAAAAAGTATTTACGCGAGGAAATATCTGTAAAACTTCATAAAAATGACCGTAAAAGAGCCCCAACATTATTAGCTGAACACAAAAGCTATAAACCAAGAATAACCAGCAAGAACACCACTATTATTTAGCCAAAAATAGCCCTAAACATGGCTAATAGGAGGGAAAAATAATTGCAAAATGTAAGACACTCATTTCTAGGCATGGGGATAAATTTTAATGGTAAAAACGCAAAAAGCTTACCCAAATCACCTTGGTACCTTGAGGGAAAAAGTGTTCAGTTTATTTGCTGTTTGTGATGAAATGGAACTGATTTGATCTTTGAAAAGCTCAAATTAGGGACATCTAGGTGGGTTGACCCGACCCAGCCCATTACCTGGTTTCCTGCTCGGGCAATCACAATAAATCTATCATAACTTTTTATTCTGAGGTTTGAATGATGCGTGGTTTTATGTGTTGCAAACTATGCTCATAGTTCTTTAATTTGATTGGTTATGGACCTTCTAACTCATATTTTGAGAGATATAGCATGATACATTTGACCTAAATTTAAGAGAGATTTCATAAAGAAACTTACGGTTACTTTGGCCAACCTTAATCTTACAACTTTCTTGATTCCAAAACTTAATACATAAATTGTGTACTATTAAAATGACCTTTGAAAATCCATTATTAGCAAATTATACACTTTTAGTCCCATTCGAAAAGTGAAACCTAATTTAAACCTTTCAAAAAGGGCAAGGTGCCACTCGGACCATTTCTTTAATTCCGAACGTGTATTTAGGGTATTCCTTTAGCTTAAAACTTTAGGTCCTTGACATTACCAATTATTAGAGGCCTTACTATCCTTAGGTTCTATCCAAAATTATATGTCTTATATGACATGTCTCTCTCTCTCTCTCTCTCTCTCTCTCTCTCTCTCTCTCTCTATACATATATATATATGGAAGACGAGAAACACGGGATCTCACAAAATGAGTCCAAGATATGGACGCATTAACATCCCCAACTTGCACTTTTTCTTTGGCGTGATCCTAACTAAGGCGTAGATGTTACACGACGAATGGGGAACCCGGAGAAACCCCAAAAAAGCCTTTTAGTATATCATACACACATCCTTGGTCACAGAAGAAAGAATAAACAATAAGAGAAAATGTAGACAAGTGAATTTGGGACTAAGGGAAAGAGTTTAATTCTTAAATAACATAGATGAGTCAAAGGTCAAGCATAATTACATTACTTTTCCAAAACATCTCTTGACGTGGAACTTAGCAGGGGCCTAGACAAGCAACTAGGCTCACCATCAAAGTCAAAAGTATACAAGAAATGAAAGAGAGTCTTTATAAAACATAAGATCAAAAGATATTGTCCCCGGAGTTGAGGACTCACCAAACTTAATTTGAGAGATGTCCTACTAACCACGTGGAGGAAAAAGGTGATCAAATAGAGCTCCAGTTCCTATATGTTAACATCATATAGGCATAGAGTATGCATTAGTACATTGAATATACTAAGTATATGGATGCAATGCAACAAGATATAGGCACATAATCAAAATGCATAATCATAAGCAAGAGATAGTATATTAACAACATGGCATGCATGATCAATACTTGAAATAAAACATATTTATATAGAACATAATACATATGTAAGAATAGACCAACATTAGGATGGACTGCCACACCCTACCATCTAGGTGATTAAGGTATCAACCCCTCAATTGGTTGATGGACATCACACCCTCCATCATAATGGTCAAGGTATCAACCCCTTAACTGGTAGATGGACATCACACCCTCCATCATAGTTGTCAAGGTATTAACTCCTTAACTGGTTAATGGACATCACACCCTCCATCATAGTGGTCAAGGTATCAAACCCTCAATATTAATGGATATCACACCCTCTATCATAGTGGATAAGGTATCAACCCCTCAACATGGTTAATGGACATCGCACCCTCCATCATAGTGGTTAAAGTATCAATCCCTCAACATGGTTAATGGACATTAGACCCTCCATCATAGTGGTTGAGGCAAAGCGCCCCGCCCTCCCCAACAAGGTGTGGCCAACTTGCAGCACTATATATACATTTCAAGTAACCAATATATATACATTACTTTCATCATCATAAAGTCATTTAACTCATGTGTCATGCATTAGGCCTTCAACAACTTAAGATACATAATCTAGACATTTTATCAAACGCTGTGGGTGTATAATACTAGTGTAAAATCATGCAATTCAAGAGTGAAATCATGCAAGAAAATCTAATATAAAACCACCCACAACACTTGGTAATACCCTCATGTAATATATATCAATACCCTTCATCAGATCTCAAGATTGATCTAAGATTCATAGCTCAAAATATACTTAAATAGTCACACTTTTATGAAACCCCAACATAGTTTATAGTCAAATTCTGTAAGTAAGACCCATAAGTAAATCAACTTAGAAACATGAATTTTATATATAAAAAAAGCTTGGGCACCATGGATGGAAGGACCCAATGGTTGAAACATGCATACCTCAACTTCGAAGAATTCCTTGATAAAGATTGAGATGATAACTTGAAGCTTGACTGATTTCCTTAAGATCCGGAAAGTGATTTGGCACTTGAATTGTGAGTGAAATATTAGTTAAAGTATTTGGGAGGGTTTTGGGGAATGTCTTGTATTATATGAAGGTAAAATATGACTAAGTATATTTATTTTTATGTATGAGAAGACTTAGGCCCAAGACCTAAAAGCCTTGGATCGGAATACAAAACACTGGACAAATTTAACACTGAGGTGTGCCCTGGCCACGTCGCGCCAAGAACGCAAACCCTCACTGGAAATTCATTTTTTGGAATTTCAAAATTTGATACGGTTGCTCTAAAATCAGGGTTAGACCCATTTCCTACTAAATTTTTTCCCTGATCAATAATATGATGTTGGATATTCGATATCCCACATGAATTTTGAGATATAAGGATAGTTCGATTATAGGCACTCCCGAGGCACATTTTCGGGCACTTTTTGGAATCGGTTTCAATATCTCCCCCTTGGGACCACTCGTCCCTGAATGTCAAAGAAACGTACGTAACAAGAGTAATTGTGAAGAAATCAGCCCCAACAAGAATGCAACAATACACTTAAACACCATTTTCAAAATCTCAACATAAGTGTCAAAATCATCATGAACTTGTCAACAGAAACCTGAATGCATTCAAATGACATAGGGGCTGAAACATAGGACTTGAAATTATAAAAAGGACTTGACATATTATCATAAGCTTGAATAGAATGAAGGAGGTATAAATATTTCTTCTCCCTGACTGCTCTGGCTCCCCGAGAGATACTTTAGACTAGACGATTCTTCCAAAGGGCCTTGACGAACACTACATCCGTACTAATCAACTTTTCCACCCTTCCAGCCAATACCTCCACCAGGACCTTCTCCTAAGCCAACTTTTCCTCTACAATACCCACAAACTCAAAGAGTTCTATAGCATTAGAGTCACAGACACATCTCCTCAACCTAGAAGCATGAGAATCGGACAAACCATATCCATATCCATAGGCAATTCCCATTCATATGCAACTTCACCAATCCTCCTCAACACCCTATAAGGACTCACAACAATAAACTCAATTCCCTTTCATGACAAACCAAATAACACCATTCATGGTTGGACTTCGAAGCGTACCCAAACCTCAACACAAGCATATATAACCTACTTTAGCATCTAATGACATCATCTCCCCTTTAGGAAAAAACCTCCACCTTACCATGTCTCACTAAGGTCTTTAATTCTAACAAGACGAGGTCAAAGTCTCGCTTTGCCTTCACCTCCTCAATCAAAGTATTTTGGAACAATCAAAACCATTACACTACCATTCTCAACTTCCTCCAACCTAACTCCAAATCTAGCCATCCGATGGACCTCCCTAGTCACCTCTTTGCCTCCATCATCAACATATGCTAGGCTACCCACAAACATCCTACTCAAAGCATCGACCACCACATTGGCCTTACCGGAATTATAATGCACACTCATATCTTAATCCTTAAAGAGTTCTAACCACCTTCTTCTTACCTTAAATTCACTCCTATCATATTTAGCAAACAACCTCTAATCCTAAGAAGACTTGCACCATTATCCCCAAATGACCCATAAGCTCTAAATAAGTCAATACTCCATCACTAGAGACCACCACAAGCATGCCAAGGTAGGGTCTTAAGACCCTATTCACGAAACCTATAAACATAGCCGATGCTTAAGTCAACTTACAACTCCACTACCACTCAAAATGCTCACTCCTAGGATGATAGGACACCTAGGGATATCACCTACCCTTATCCTCACTTGGGGACAAACCCGAACCAAAGGTCAAACTTAGAGAAGTGACTAACCCATTATAGTTGACCAAATAGATCCCCCATTCTTGACCATCATATTACAACCTTACGAGTTCTACACTCATTGGAAGCATGATATTCACATAGCCAAACGACCCTAATACCTCCAACCCATCAAGCCAAGTTCACAAGACAAGACTCTATGCAATAAGAACATGAAGCAATCCTTATAAGCCTTTCTAGCAATAATCAACACACATAATCAAATCTTACTAGCAATAAAAAGGAATACTAAAAGGAATAGTGACCCTAAAACAATCTAAGCGTGCACAAATAAATCAAGAAAAGCTTTTAACATACCGATAGCATCATTGGGCACCTCGTTCCCTCCTTGCCTCCTTTGAAAAGCATAGAACCGATTACGTCTTAGAGCACCCCCTTGATCAACATCACCACCTTTACCCTTGTTGTGTTTACAAGGGAAATAATTTACCTTATGAACCATCTCCCTGCAACTATAACAAGCATCCGTACCCTTCAAGCATGGGCCATCATGGCATCGACCGCATCTTGGGAACCTAGCATAAGGCACCCTAATACCCCCATGAAACACTCCGCCCTTTCCTAGGAATGCCTCCATAATCATAATTCCCTTATATCTCAAATTGGGGATATTTAAATACCCCTTCACGTAGCTCGGAAAGACACTATGATGCAGGTTTTTTCAATATCTCGAAATCCATTTAGAATTTCACAAATCCAATTTCATATTCTTGTTCAGTTGGCAAAATTGAGTGGGAAAGTGAGTACCTACAAGGTATACGTTGTTCGTGCCAAGAAAAATGATTTTATCTGAAACTTCACAAAAATAATAGCTGTTCGCGACGGGTCCGCGATGCGGACCTAACGTGGACTAGTTCAAATTTTTTTGAAAATTGTTCTTTCTACTCTAGGGCAATTGGGTAATAACTCTTTATCTATATACATGACAATCCCTCAGTTTCAAGCCATTTTGAGCCCTAAAAACCAACCAAAAACCTCACAATTCCTCTCTAATCTTCATCAAATTCTCCATCCATTCTTAAGGTTTTCAAGAAGTCTTGTTGGAATTCAAGGAAACAAAGTGAAGCCCCAAGACCTCCCCAAGATTCAAGTATCCCAATCTCTTTCCAGATCTAAGCATTTCATTGAAGCTTCAAGTCTCCATTTCAAATCTTCTTCAAGAAACTCTCCAAAGTCAAGTTATGTACGTTTCTTTAATGGGTTCCTTTCACCCATGATACCCAAGATTCCTTTGACTTAAAATTATGTGATTTAAAGTTGATTTACTCACGAGTCTTAATTATTATGAATTTCACTGCATACTTTGTTGGGTTTATTATTGTGATTGTTTTAGTATATTTTAAGCTATGAAAAGAAGATATAATGTGAGGTTTGATGAAGGATTTAATGTATATTAGTTGAGGGTGTTAAGAAGTATCCATTGATGGTTTTACACTGAATTTTCTAGAATGATTACACTCTTGAATTGCATGGTCTTACACAAGCATTACACACCCGCTAAGTGTTTGATAAAACACCTTTTTAAGGATTCTTTAAGTTTTGATGATCTATTAAGTTATGATTAAAGTAACTCTATGATGATTATGAGCTTTCTAAAGATGTGTTTAAATCATGAAAATGTTGATGATATTGTTGGGCTGGATTAGGCTCCTTTTGCTAACATTATACCTCTTGTGAGCCTTTGATGTTAATGTTAATGCAAAGGATAATGTTGATGAAGACCCATTCTTATGATTGAAATTCGGCTCACCATTTGAGGTTGATATTACGAGATACTCATTCTATATCTGTATATTTATTGTAAGTTATTAAAGTATGATTATCTTATATATTCCATGGGATTAGACTTAGCACCGAGTAGACTAGAGATGAGTCCCAAAGTCTTAGAACTACGTGCCACCTTTGGTGAGGGATTAGAGGTGAGTCTCCAAATCTCTAAGAGGCGAGTACCTTAAATATGAGGGCTGAGTACCTAAGTCTGGCCTTGAGGCGAGTACCCAAGTCAAAGAACTATAGGCAAGTACCCAATTCACATAAGGCTTAGTGGATCCACTTAGGTATGAGGAAGTCCACCTTGGTATATAGCTTCCCCCTTTCTTTCGGTGTAAGGTTGACATCGGGATTCCAAATTTTAGCTCGCTTGGTTACTGCACTTATATATTTAAGTACTATGTAAGATTAACGATTTGCAAAGCATGATTTACTTAAGCATTGATCGTACATGCCATATTGTTATTTTGCTATCTATTGCTTATAATTATGCATTTTGATTATGATTCCAATCTCTTGTTTCATTACATCCCACATACTTAGTACATTCAAACATACTAATGCATACTCTATGTCTGCATGATGTTACCATGTAGGAACAGGAGCTGTACTTGAGCATCTCCACCCACGTGGCTAGTATGGTTTCACTCAAGCTTATTGGTGAGTCATCCATTCTAAGGACGTTGCTTATGATTTTATGCTATGTTCTAAGATTATCTTTCTTTTATGTATGTATTGACTATGAGGGTGAGCCCGGTTACTTGTCTTGGCCCCTGCTCTTATCTATGTAGTAGAGGTGTTATTGAAAACGTTATGTATCTATGATATAAGCCTTGATTCTCTTGTTTCTTGATATTTATGATATGAAAGTTTACCCTTAGTTCTAATTCCCCTTGTTTATGCTTATCTATCATTGTTATTTAATTTGCTTCCACGACCAAGGATGTGTAGTAATATGCTATGAGACTTGTTTGGGGTTCGTTCGGGTTCCCTATTCACCGGTCATGTCTAGGACCTAGGATTAGGTTGTGACAAAGATTGTATTAGAGAGCTACGTTATTAGATCCTTAGAGTCTAACAATACCGTGTTAATTAGAGTCTTATTCATGGTTGTGTCGCGCACCACAATTATGAGTAGGAGACTATGAGACATTTTAGAAAATGTTTCCCTTCTTCATGTTTTAAGTCATGCTATAGAGTTGGAGTAAGTTTTCCCCCCTAATGATTGTTTTTTGCTCTTCTAGTTGATCATGCCACTTCAAAGAGGAAGGCGAAGGAAGGAAAGTTGAAGGTTTTGATTTTTTGATGGATTCGAGTTTTACTATTCCTTTCATTATTACTTTTGGTTTCTAGTGGACCTCTTGTCTATGTCCCAAGTTGTTATATGAACCTTTGGTGTCTATCCTTTTTGTTGAGTGTGTTGTTGCTAGAAGGTTCATAGGTGTTGATTCGGGTTCGTACTGTATTAAGTCTTACCTTTGTAGCTGTTTAGAGTAGATGCGGTGGATTTGATGTCATACTTGGGATGGAATGGTTGCATGCATGTTGTGTCCTCATGTATGGTAGGACTCGTAGAGATAGATCCCGATTCCCTAATAAGCCCGTATTTTAGTGGGAGGTTGTCAAGTGGCAGCAAATAATGTAAGTCTATTTATTATCTTAAGGTACAATTGATCCATAAGGGTTGCATTTATCATCTTGAGAGAGTTAGGGGTCTTGAACCTAAGGTACTTTCTATTGAAATGTTTTCGGTAATCAATGAGTTCTTGAGAGTCCTTTCCAATATTTTGAATTTGGGGTAGTGTCTTTTGGTTTGACTAGTTTACCGGCTATGCCTGTAAGTTTCATGAATAAGATCTTTAGTCTCTAATCTATTAGGTTTATGGTGGTTTTGGTATGATTGTTTGTTTCCCTAAGTGAGGATGTGCATGCGACTCATTTGAGGGTATTTCTACAAAGTTTAAGCAAGAAAGATGGATGCTAAATAGGAGAAATAGGAGTTTGGGTTATAAGAGGTTGCCTTCCTAGGTCGTGTGGTGCTGGGTGATGGTATTAAGGTGGACCCTAGTAAGATGAAGGTGATTAGAGATTATCCTAGACCTTGACTTCATCGGATATTAGGAGCTTTCTGGACTTAGCGGGCTATTACCGGAGTTTGTGAATAGGTTCCCTTCTATTTCTTCTCCTATGACCTAGTTGACCCTGAGTAAGGCCAATGTTGTGAGCGACGTTCCGAGTAGGGTTATTTGATAGGTACAGGAGTTGCTAGTTCTTGTGTTATTCCTTTGTGCTAATAGGACCCATGTGTGTGTCCCAAAGGATTACGTGAGTCTATTGTGGCTAGGAGGGGTCTATAAGGGTTGCCCCATTAGCATAAGGTGTTGTTTTGTGGTCATTTTGAGCTTGGCATGGTGGGTTTAGAGGTCTTGAGGTGGATTGGTTACATGCATATCATGCTTTCAATGAGTGTAGAACATGTAAGGTTGTAATATGATGATTAAGGATGGTCGATCTATTTGGTCAACTACAATGGGTTAGTCACTTCTCTAAGATTGAACTTTGGTTTGGGTTTTGTCCCCAAGTGAGGATGAGGATAGGTGATATCCCTAAGTGTATTTTTGGATTAGGAGTGAACATTTTAAGTAATGCTGGAGTTGTTTGGTTAACTTATGCACCGACTATGTTTATGGGTATCATGAATAGGGTCTTAAAACCCTACCTTGACATGTTTGTGGTGGCCTCTAGTGGTGGAGCATTGATTTATTTAGAGCTTGTGAATCATTTGGGGGTAGTGTTGCAAGTCTTGGACGATGAGGAGTTACTTGCTAAATATGATAGGAGTGAGTGTATGATAACAAGAAGGTGGTTAGAACTCTTTAAGGATTATGATAAGAATGTGAATTATTTTCCCCGGTGAGGCTAATGTTGTGGTCGGTTCTCTAGGTAGCCTAGCATGTGTTGAGGATGGTGGCATAGAGATGATTAGGGAGGTCCATCAGTTGACTAGATTGGGGGGAGTTGAGCATAGTGGTTTAGTATTTTTGATGGTACCAAATCTTCTTTGGTTGAAGGGGTATAGATTAAGCGAGGCCTGGATTCCACCTTATAAGAGTTGGAGGTTTCGGGTGAACAATGGTAGAGTGGAGGTTGTCTCTCAAGGGGGAGATGGTGGTTCATGGTACCAATTGGACTATGTGTGATTAATGTTGACAATGAGTTTAGGGTTGTGAGTCCCTATAGTGTGTACAGGAGGATTGGTAAGGTTGCTTAAAGATTGGAATTACCTAGGGATAGGGTTATGGTTTGTCAGATTTTTTTCATGCTTTTAGGTTGAAGGGATATAGTGGTGACTCTAGTGCTATAGAAGTAGTAATATTGTAGGTGTTGTGGAGGATAAGTTGACTTAAGAAGAGGTCCCTGTGGAGGTATTGGATGGAAGGGTTTAAGAAGTTGATTGATTAGGGTGTGTTGTTCGTCAAGGCATTTTGGAAGAATCGTCAAGTCAAAAGTGTCTCTCAGAGAGATGGAGCGGGCATGGAAAAGCGATATCCGAACCTCTTTCATTCTATTCAAGCTTATGATAACATGTCAAATACCTTTTTGTGATTTCAAGTTTTATGTTTCAGCCTCTATACCATTGCATGCATTCATGTTTATGTTGACAAGTTCATGATGATTTTAACACTTGTGTTGAGATTTCAAAAATGGTGTTTAAGTGCATTATTGCATTCTTGTTGGGGCTGATTTATTCATGATTACTCTTCTTATATATGCCTCTTCGACATTCGGGGAGAAATGTTCCCAAGGGGGGATATTGAAACGCCCCATACTTTCCTAAGAATGTCCCAATAATCGTAATTCCCTTATATCTCAAATTAGAGATATTTCAACACCCCTCCACGTAGTTTGGAAAGATCCTATGATGTATTTTTTTTCAATATCTCAAAATATGTGCAGAATTTGCAAATTCGATTTCATATTCTTGTTCAGAGGTCAAACTTTTGTGGGAAAATGAGTACCTAGAAGGTATACTTTGTCCGTGCCAAAAAAAAAAAATTTGGTGAAACTTCGCAAAAAGAGTAGCTGTTTGTGATGGGTACGCGATGCGGACATGATGCGGACTAGCTCAAAAATTTCTGAAAATTGTTCTTTTTATTCTAGGGCAATTGGGTAATAACCCTATACATATATACACGAAAATCCTTCACTGTCAAGACGCTTTGAGCCCTAAAAACCAACCAAAAACCTCTCAATTCCTCTCTAATCTTCATCAAATTCTCCATCCATTCTCAAGGTTTTCAAGAAGTCTTGTTGGAATTCAAGGAATCCAATCAAGCCCCAAGATCTCCTCAAGATTCAAGTGTCCCAATCTCTTTCCGGATCTATGGATTTCATTGAAGCTTCAAGTCTCCATTTCAAATCTTCTTCAAGAAACTCTCCAAAGTCAAGGTATGTGGGTTTCTTTCACTCATGATACCCAAGCTTCCTTTTACTTAAAATTTCATGATATTAAGTTGATTTACTTATGTGTCTAAATTATTATGAATTACTGCATACTATGTCGGGTTTATGAAATTATGATTGTTTTGAGCTATGAAAACTAGATATAATGTGATATTTGATGAAGGGTTTTGATGTATATTGCTTGAGGGTGTTACCAAGTATCCATTGATGGTTTTACATTGAATTTTCTAGAATGATTCCAATCTTTAATTGCATGGTTTTACATTAGCATTACACACCCGCCAAGTGTTTGATAAAATGCCTTTTCAAGGATTCTATCTATTGGTTGAGTTATGATTCAAGTGAGTCTATGATGATTATGAGCTTTCTAAAGATGTGTTTAAATCATGAAAATATTGATGATGTTGTAGGGCCAGATTAAGCCCCTTTTGCTAAGATTATACCTCTTGTGAGCCTTTGATGTTAATGTCAATGCAAATGATAATGTTGATGATGACCCATTCTTATGATTGAAGTTAGGCTCACTATTTAAGGTCAATGATGTTAAGAGCTACTCGGGCCATGTATCTATGTTTATTGCAAGTTATTAAAGTAGGATTATCTTATATATTCCACTTGATTAGACTTAGCACCGAGTGGACTAGAGGTGAGTCCCCAAGTCTTAGAACTACGTGTCTCCGTAGGTGATGGGATTAGAGGCGAGTATCCAAATCTCTAAGAGGCAAGTACCCTAAATATGAGGAATTGTGGCGAGTACCCGAATTCGGGCTTGAGGAGAGTATCCGAGTCCAAGAACTAAAGGCGAGTACCCGAGTCCAAGAACTAAAGGCGAGTACCTGGTTCACATAAGGCTTAGTGGATCCACTTAGGCATTAGGAGGTTCACCTTGGCAAATAACTTTCCCCTTTCTTCTGGTGTAGGGTTGACATCAAGATTCCAAGTTATAGCTCGCTTGGTATTATGTTATATCAATTAAGGTTTCTTCCCGCACTTATATATTATGTTCTTTGTAAGATTAATGATTTGCAAAGCATGATTTACTTAAGCATTGATCATACATGCCATAATGTTATTATGCTATCTATTGCTTATAATTATGCATTTTGATTATGATGTCTGTATCTTGTTGCATTGCATCCCATATACTTAGTAAATTCAAATGTACTAACGCATACTCTATGCCTACATGATGTTACCACATAGGATCCGGAGCCTCACTTGAGCATCTCCACCCACGTGGCAAGTACGGTTTCACTAAAGCTTGTTGGTGAGTCATCCATTCTGGGGACGTTGGTTATGATCTTATGCTATGTTCTAAGACTGTCATTCATTAATGTATGTACTGACTATGAGGGTGAGCTCGATTGCTTGTCTTGGCCCTCGCTGTTATCTATGTATAGAGGTGTTGTCGGACATGTTACGTATCTATTCTTTAAGCCTTGACTCTCTTGTTTCTTGATGTTTATAATATGGAAGTTTACCTTTAGTCCCAATTCCCCTTGTTTATGCTTATCTCTCATTGTCATTTTAATTGCTTCAGTGACCAAGGATGTGTAATGATATGCTATGAGGGTTATTTGGGGTTCCTTCGGGTTCCCCATTCGCCGGTCATGTCTAAGCCCTATGATTTCATCGTGACACCCAACCTTTGGGACTTTGGAACTTTCTTTGAAAATGGGCCCTCTTGGTCTCCTTACCCTTTCTCTTCCTTATCTTTTGCCTCTCCAATTGTTCGGCATACGTCATAAGGCAGGGCAAGTCCATGTAACCTATCAACATAGTGGCACAACATTCTTTGTTCACCAAATTGGATACGCCCATCACAAACTTATTCATCCTAAACCTTGGATCGGCCACCTATTGGGGAGAATATTTAGAGAGTTGGTTGAACTTGAGGGCATACTCCCTCATATTCATTAACCCTTTCTTCAAATTCATGAATTCCATCATTATGGCCTCCCTTAGCTCAAAGGGGAAGAATCGATTAAGAAATGCCCCCTTAAACTCCTCCTAAAGGATCACATCGTTGTTCCATTCTCCTCCTTCCATTGAGTATACCATATTTGGGCCACCATTTTGAGTTGGTAAGCCGTCAACTCTTCTTTCTCTTTCGATCTCACACCCACAATAGATAACACTTTGTATATCGTATCAGTAAATTCTTTAGACCCATTGAACTCCTGTGGGTTCATCCTCATAGAATCCCTTACCTTAGATGCCGTAGCGGGAGCATAGGGGCTCGGGCCCCTTGGTTGATTTGGTTGGTCATCACTTAGGCTAGCAAGGTAAGAGCATCCCAAATTCATGAGCCGACTATTCCTCGCTTGTGCGGGCTTTTGTTTCTGTTATGTTAAGCATGTTCTAGCATAGCAAAGAATAATTGTTAGGGGGAAAAACCTTACCTTGACTCCTATAGCATGACATAGAGTAAGAAGAAAGGAAATATTTCCTAGAACATCTCATAGCCTCTTGCTCATAGTCGTGGTGCACTTTACAACCCTAAACAAGACTCTAATCGATGCAGTGTGTTGGATGCCGAGGACCATTAACAATCTGGTGCTCTGATACCAAAATTTTCACGACCCAAACTAGGTCCTAGATGTGAAACAGCGAATGGGGAACCCAGAGGAACCCCAAACAAGCCTCTTAGCATATCATACACACATCCTTCATCGTGGAAGCAAGAATAAACAACAAGAGAAAACATAGAACAAGGGAAATTGGGACTAAGGGAAAAAGTATAATACTTAAATAACATAGATGAGTCAAAGCTCAAGCATAATTACATTACTTGTCCAACAACACCTCTAGACAACGAACTTAGCAGGGGTCAAGACAAGCAACCAGACTCACTCTCATAGTCAAAAGCATTCAATAAACGAAAGAGAATCTTTACATAACATAGGATCAAAAGATATTATCCTCGGAGTTGAGGACTCACCAAACTTAATTTGAGAGATGTTGTACTAGTCACGTGAAGGAGAAAGGTGATCAAATAGAGCTCCGATTCCTACATAGTAACATCATGTAGACATAGAGTATGCGTTAGTACATTTGAATGTACTAAGTATGTGGGATGCAATGCAACAAGAGATAGGCAACATAATTAAAATGCACAATCATAAGTAAAAGATAGTATATTTTAGCAACATGGCATGCATGATCAATGTTTGAAGTAAAACATACTTATATGGAACATAATACATATGTAAGAAGAGACTAACATTACGATGGATTATCATACCCTACCATCTGTGGTGATTGAGGTATCAACCCCTCAGTTGGTTGATAGACATAGTATCCTCCATCATAGTGGTCAAGGTATCAACCCTCAACTAGTTGATGGACATCACACCCTCCATCATAGTGTTCAAGGTATCAACCCCTCAACATAGTTAATGGACATCACATCCTCCATCATAGTGGTCAAGGTATCAACCCCTCAACATGGTTAATGGACATGACATGCTCATCATAGTGGTAAAGTTATGAACGCCTCAACATGGTTAATGGACATCACACCCTCCATCATAGTAGTTGAGGCAAAGTACCCCCTCAACAAGGTGTGGTCAACTTGCAACACTATATATACTATTCAAGTAACCAACACATATACACATTACTTTTATCATCATAAAATCATTTAAATCATATGCTATGCAGTAGGCCTTCAACAACTCAAGATACTTAATCTGGACATTTTACCAAACACTTAGTGGGTGTATAATGCTAGTGTAAAACCATGCAAGTAAACTTAATGTAAAACCACTCACCAATACTTGGTAATACCCTCGTGAAAAATACATCAAAAACCTTCATCAAATCTCAAGATAGATCTAAGATTCATAGCTCAAAACATGTTTAAACAATCACACTTTTATGAAATCCCAACATAGTTCATAGTCAAATTCTAGTAAGTAAGACCCATAAGTAAATCAACTTAGAAATATGAATTTTATATAAAAAAGAATCTTGGGCACCATGGGTGAAAGGAACCAATGGTTGAAACCCACATACCTTATCATTAGAAAATTCCTTGATGAAGATTGAGATGAGAACTTGAAGCTTGAGTGATTTCCTTAATACTCGGAAAGAGATTTGGCACTTGAATTGTGAGTTAAATATTAGTCTAAGTGTTTGAGAAGGTTTTGGAGAATGTCTTGTATGATATGAATGTGAAATGTGGCTAAATGTAGGCATTTTTATGTATGCGAAGACTTAGGCCCAAGACCCCAAAGCCTTTGACCAGAATATAAAAAACTAGGCAAATTTAACACTGAGGCGCGCCCTAGCCGCAATGCGCCAGGGACGCGAACCTTCATTGGAATTCCATTTTTGGAATTTCGAAGTTCGATATGGTTGCTCTAAAATAAGGGTTAGACCCATTCTCCACTCAATTTTTCCCCATAATTAAGAATATAAAGTTGGATTTTTGATGTCACGCATGGATTTTGAGATATAAGGAAATTATGATTATGGACATTCCTGAGGCACATTTTTGGGCACTTTTTGGGGTTGTTTCATGCTTGTCCTCAAACAAATCTACTATCAGCCATAAGCTCCATGATAGCAAGTAGGTCCACAAGGAGCTACACATACTATCCCCCCTTTTCATCAACCCTTAAAGCTTCCACAAACCACTTAGAAGCCTCAAGAGATGTCTAAAGAGTGCTCAAGACATGGCTATGCTAACAATTGATCATGTGGCTGCTAATCACTACTTAGAAACATTACCATTTTTCCTCACAAAAAAAAGATCCCATACAATCAAGATTAGGACATTAATTTGAAAGATCTATTTTTCAACACTCACTCTCATAAATGAGAAATTGGATGCAAGCTTCAATCCATAGGATTGCCCTTATTCTCAATCCGAGTTCACTCAATTTCATCCATACTAGGATCCCGAACAACTTTGTTAGGGTTGTAATATAGGCTTAAGGATGGGTAGGATAGCATATGAGTAATAGTGGCTCATCCCTCCTTGAACTTGATACATACTCATTTCGCTCATGATTCTTTTGATCCTCAATCTTTCTCTTTTCCAATCGACATCTTTTTGCTTTTGATTCTCAATCCAAGGGGTCCCCATTACAACCATTTTTCAACTAAAATTTGGAGGGTCCTCTTTTTCAAGTAAATTCTTTTTCTTTAATCTTTTTTCAATCATTTTTCCACTTTTTCTTTTTTTCATTATGCAAGGACTCCTCTCCTTTCTTTATTTTTCTTTTTTTTTCCTCAACTTTTAAAATGAGAGGCACCTCTATTCTACCAATGCCCCCTACTTTGGCCTTTGGAAACTACTTTCGCTCACTTAAGTTCAAGGAGGGAATGGTGAGAAAACAAGAAGGGATTATCTTTCAAAATAAACGTCAACACTACATGGTTGCCAAAGAAAGGATCAAGGCTAAAAAAGGGCTCACTAAGGGATCTAATCAGTGTCATTGGAGGCTTATATATATGGTCAATGTGGACTGAAAGAAGCAAGGAAGGCCTGAGGTCCTTTACAAATTTGAATTCAACAAAGTCATTCCTCAAAACAAACAGGGCAAGTTCTAGACATCAGAAAACATGCCTTTGAATAAATTCCTGAATTCACATTGGCAAAATGGATCAACATTCAAATAATGGCAACACACTCACAATTCATCACCATTGCATATCCAAGCTCAATACTCACTTTAGTCAACTCGAGATGCACCAAATCCATTAGGATTGATTCTGTAAGAGAAAGACCACTCATTGATCTGGTACATGCTACTTGTCCATGACATTATCTGAATCAAAAAGACTACTCATTGATTTGGTTTATGCTCCTTGTCCATCGCACTATCCAAGTCAAACATATGGGCTATCGATACTCTAGAAGCTAAGAACTAGAGACACAACACAACACATTTGTGATGCATTTTGATTTATGCCCGGGGTTTGCATACAATTCAAAAGATATCATTCATAATCATTCACAAGCATTCATCAAAACTAAAAGAAAATTAAAAGAACTTCTTATCTATCACTAACCAAAAATAAAAGAATATTTACAAATCAAAAGTAAAATTTGTCTCAAATTTCCATCAACAAAAGCTAAAATAAGTACCGTCTCATCCTAATCATCGGAGTCAAACTAAAAATAGTTAGTCATCATCAACATCAAGAAATATTGGGACTCTAATTGCTCACCTCCTATTAAAGAGAGAACATGTACTCAATATGCAAGAATAATATCAATTTAAGCATAATAAGAAGGAGCGAGAATTAGAATCCCCTTGAACACAATCAATCTTGCTGTGATGGTGGTGGTAGAGCTGAAGAAGAGGTCATGGGGGCATCAATGCCCATATCCTGTGGTGCACTCTCCAAGTAAATCATCGGCCTCATGTGCTCTATCTTATCTTCTCTGGATGTGCCAATCATGGTAGTATTCTTGAGGGACTCATTAGTTACAGTGGGTACAATCTTCTCCTTTAACCACCTCAACTCATCAAGCTCCACCTGGCATGGCTCAACTCCCAAGGCATCCTTACCTATTTTTGAGGAATCTGGTACATTGATTTCTTCATTTCCCTCACACGAAACTTCTACCGTTGTGGTACCTTTGGGAACAAAATTTTTATCAACCTTAGGTGGCATATCCAATGATTCCCTAAAAGAATTAATATTCATTGACTTTAGAGATGCTACCTCCTTTTTCAACCAATCAATGTCAGGATTCATAGCCGGCGAGCCATCATTCTCACCCTCTTTCTTTTCCACAACACTTACTCTTTCAGCCAATTCTTTCAACTCTTTCTCATGATCCTTGAAAAGTATCTCCAGCCGATCCATCCTCAGCTTCTGGGCCTCTATCAACTCCAATTGCTTTTTTACTACCTCAATTTGTGGGGCCAATACAACATCTATAGCCCTCTTAATTATCTTAGTCACGAAGGACTCAACTCAAGTGGCAAGGATTTCCAATGTTATGGCTAACTGGTAATTGCTAAGGATAGTAGCTTTTGTGATATTCGGTTGAATCTTCATAGCCTAAAGCTCAAATTGTGCAACAATAGGAATACAAAATAAAGGAAATGCAGGAGAGAAAGAAGATATACCTGCCTCGGGTGCCGACTCTACAACATTACACTCAAGGGCTGCAACATCAACCACCAGTGTATTGTCAACAAGCTTCTTCTTGACCTAGTCTTCTTCATCCCTTTGAAACTCAGCCTCTATTCACTGATATCAGTGGAGGCCGATAGACTGATCTCAACATTGGTCTTGCTTTTGAAGGGAACTCCAGCCTATCTACATAGTGTGGTGATGAGGCTAGGAAATGGAAATGAGGTATGCACCTGCTTTGCTCTAGTAAGGATCTCTGGGGCAATAATATAACCAAGATTCAATTTTCAATGGTCCATAATGCATCCCACCTATCCATCTTTGGATGTCGAAGAATCGACTCATTTTGGGATGGTATTAGGTTGCTATTGACAAACCCAAACTAGAACCTTATTGGAACATTAATTTCTTTCTTTGCAATGATAGCTCTTTCCTTTAACAACGAAAGAGCTGAGATATAGATCATTGGGGTAAACAAAGCTTTAATATCATCAAAGGTCTTCAGCTGCATCATATCATCCATGTTTCTGATTGTATGTGCTTCCTAATACATCATTCATGTCCATCTCACTATATAGGACAGGCATACCTCTCACATCAACACTATTAATTGGCTTTGGAGCAATATTTTTGCAAATAACTCATAGAACTCTCTAACCCAGCTTGGAATATATGGATGTCGAGGTGTGGTGAAATTCTAGAAATTGTAGAACCTTAGAGTGTGCCATACCTCGGGGTACCGATCAACTATCCCATCTGTTGACAACCTCCTCTCCTCTAGAATCATCTTGAGCCTTGCTGCTTTGAGTCTATTTAAGTGTCTTGGGGCTATAGTCTCCTGGATTGTTTGTGATGTCTAGAGAGAGGATCATGAAGAGCTTTGGTCCTGGCCACTTTGGTGCTATATAGAACTCGTCTCAAATGACGGAGGCTCATGTGTAGAGGCTTTAGATGCAATGAGTTTTCACTTGGTCATTTCTGCGAAACAAGCTCAAATATATGTGAGAATCAATTGTATGAATAAAGGAATAAAAAACAAGCTTTAGTGAATCAAGCTAGGTGAGCAGGTCAATTTGCCCGTCGAACATGTTCGGTGGATCGCTGAATTGATTCAGCGGTCAAATAGACCGTCACGTTGTTTTTATAATTTTCAGACTTCAAAATACTATCCCATTCCTGATAAGTGTGCAAATATGGCGATTCATCAAATTATTTCGATGGTGGAAAATTTCATTGCCTAAAGTGACAGAAATTAACATTGAAAATCAGGCAGAAAAGGTGATATGTATGAAAATCGGTGCATCACCGAGTCAACTTTGGAGGTCAAAACCACCATTGCCGAAATTGACTAGAAAAGCCATCATTCCCTCGAGTCAAAATTCAATCACATTACACAACAATGACAGAAATTTTCACACACTTCCCCACCATCACAATATTAACACATGCTCATGGGTCTATTTTCATCTCAACATGCTAACCATGGCTATGATTCTGAACAAATGATGACTTACCCTGAAGAATGATATCACCTAATATGCCATGGGGCAAGTTCAAGTCGCTTAGCCAAATGGGGGTTACTCAAAGTTTCATCCACAGCCCACAAAGAAACAATTTCAATAAGCATGCATCATCGATCACAATATTAAGCATTCATGTTAATACCCAAAAAAAGACTATTCAACAAATCATCATAATCAATTTTAAATACCATTTAATTTAATGATCAGGCAATATATTCATCAAATCTAATACTAACCATAGCATAACCCAATCAATTTCACATAACCTCAATAGGACCAAGAACCCGACCAAAACAAGTACAATCAATGCATAAGGTTCTATAATCACAAAAACACATTACCCATATGATTTCTAACAAGATTCCAGCTGCACACTATGATTCTCAACTTGCAAAAACCCCAATCATGCCCTTATCAATCATTATCATGTCAAAAGTAAAAAAAAAAGGCTAAGAACATACCATAATGATGATAAACTAACAATGAGAAGCGATAGATAAATTTCTTATTAATGAAATCCATAAACTTCAAAGAAAAATATAAGAAGAAACCTATAAGGGGCTTGACTTGCTTAGTAATATGAAAAGGAGGCAATATGAAGAATGACAGGCTAAAAAATTTGAAAAAGAATAATATAGCTCGGTCAGGCACGAGATTTTGGTGATGCTGAATTACTCCGCCAAACACATTTACCGATCCACTGAATGCGTTCATGATCGCCTTTTTTGACAATAGTCAAACCTTTTTGTCAGCCTCAAAAGGTGGTAAAATTCATCATCGCCATCCAATTCAGCGGATTACCAAATTTCTAATTTTTGATCGCCTAATTTGACAGTACCTTAAGAGTCCAGACTCAAAAGGCAATCAAACTAGTGGTCACTATTTCAACTCAGCAATTTGCCATTTTGGCATATCATGACCCCTTTTGTATTCCACTTCAATTTCTTCACTTCTCAAACCTTCCCAAATAGCACCCACTTATTCAAAAGAAAATCTTATCAATCATCCTTGGGTTGTCTCCAAAGAAACACTGAAATTAATGATATGGCACAACATAGTCCTTCAAGTAAACCAAGATCGACCAATCACTGACACCACTTGGAGGTCCTGCGTTGGATTCATAGCATTGCAAATGTTGAACACAACCTCCTCCTCATTCACCCAAAACTTTAAATCTCTTCTTTCCACATCCACCAATGCCCTTTTGGTAGCGAAGAATGGCCTACTAAGGATGATCGGCACATTAACATCCACTTCATAATCAGGGATAACAAAATCCACCGGTAATATAAATTTATCCAGCTCCACCAAGACATTATGTAAAATCCTTATCGACCTTTTGACGGATCGGTCAGCTATGAGCAATCTCATTATCATTGGTGAAGGGGTATCCAATCACAACTCTTCAAAGATAGCTAAGGACATGGTGTTAATGCTTGCTCCTAAATCATACAACACCTTGCTAAACTTATAATCCCTGAAAGTACATGGAATTATAAATGCACCCGGGTCATCCTTCTTTGAAACTAAGTGCTTTGTCAAAACTGCACTACAATTGTGCGATACTTCAATAGTTTCACACTCTAAAGTTCTCTTCTTTGTCACGAATTCCTTCATAAACTTCAAATACCCTGGTATCTCTGTTATTTCCTCAATCAATGAGATATTTATGGTTAGAGAGTTGAACATTGAGAGAAATATTTTGAAACATGGAGTCCTCCTCTTTCTTTTTTAACCTGAGATAGAATGGAGGATCGATCTTGACCTGAAGAGCCTTCAACTTCAAGGCTGGGTTTGAATTCTAAGGGTATGCTTTTAGCATTACTTGCATTACTCCTAACTTTTTCATTTTCATTACTCCCGAGATTGATGAGAGAATCACTTCCTTTATCCACATCTTCATCACCACTTTTATTCGGAATCACAACACCTTCATCCATACCTGATTCTTTACCACCTACCTTAACATTACCTATAGCTACAACACCTTCAACTACTTTGCCATTGTGTGTCATAATTGCCATGCACTGCTATTTAATTTTTTTTGGGTTGGCAACCATGTCAATAGGTAGACCTCCCTTAGGCCTTTGATTTAGGTGGGCTAAGATGTTGCCAAGTTGTGTCTCCGAATTCTTTATAAATGTCGAATGTGGGGCTATAGTTTCTATCAACTGCAAAAAGTTGGACTTCATCTCCTTTAACTCCTTATCAGAGGCATGAACTTTGTTCAAGATCCTTCTCAACATATCATCAATCTAGAAGCCTTTTAGATTCATAATCGACTCAGTGGATTTCACCTTATCATGGGGGTGGAATATAATAATTTTGTTCACCTTCCCTTTCTTGCCGACTCTTAAATTGATCTTGACAATTCCTATCTCTCCAGCCTACACCATTGTTCCAACCTTGATTCCCAGGCGGTCTTGAAAAAGCCGCCAGAGAAATCATGACCTGATTTCCCATATAGTGCATCTTCTCACTATAGCCACCATCATAAGGAACACTATCAAAGAAAACATTACTAGCATCACCAATACTTATTCGACCACTAGCCATTACATGTTTAGTCAAGATATCTAATTAAGTTAACATTTTTGCCATATTTTAATCCTTCTCTTGATCTTTGGCTAATTGTTCCTTTGATGGTCCCCTTTGAGCAGAGGAAACACGATCATCTCTGGTATACCAAGCTCTATTTATCTTAGCCATATCATCAAGCAACTCCGATGCAGCCAAAAATTTTTGTTTCATGATTTCTCCTCTTATCAACTGAGCAACTATACCTTTCTTCACAACATCTGAACTCACATATAAATATTCCAAAAGAAGGCAGTCTGAAACTCTTTGATTTGGACATAGGAGTAGGAGTTTTCGAAACCTTAGCCATGTTTCATGTAGCTATTCACCTTCAATCCGCTTGAAATTCTCGATACTTCTTCACAGTTTTACCATCTTTGAGGGAGGAAAGAATCTCTCAATGAATGCACCTTGTGATTCCTCCAAAGATGTGATTGAGTCACGAGGTAATTCATCTAGCTAATGCGCGACCTCTTTGGATAATGAAAAAGGAAAGAGTCATAGTCGAATGGCTTTTTGTGCCATGCCCCGAAAGCTAAATGAGGATCATACATCAACAAAATTGTAGAGATGCTCGTGTGAGTCTTCATGGGCTTGACCTCCAAACAATCCCTTTAGATGGAGCAGATAGAGCATTGTATTTTTGACATGAAACACAACATTTCCAACTAATGGGGGCAACCTCAAAGCTCTTGTACTACCCACTTAATTCCAACCTACATTGTGGAGATCATTGATATCCCCCACATTCTTACCATTCACACTTCCAGCATCATCCAAGGGTTTACCTAAGAAAAACAAACACAAACAAAAGAAAAGTAGTAAGAAGGTTCAACTACAAAGACCAACTTCAAATAAAAACTTCAAACACAAACAAGCATTGGTCCCCGATAATGACGCCATTTTTGATGATGCTCAAATGCACCTCACTTTTGGAGAATGTGGATGATTTTATCAGCATAATAACCTAACAAAAAGTAATGGTCAAATCCCATAGAGAACGGTGTGGTTGTTTGAGTTTTGAACTACTGAATTGAATTTGGCAATTGTAGTGTTAAAATTAGGGGTTGCGAGTACATTAAAACTAGCATTCAACTACAAGCAATTATAAGATAGATTTGCGACAAACAATAGAGAGAAATGTTGGAAGTGTATGGATATGGGATGACAGATGATTAACCGTGTCTAAACACTTGAATGTTTGAGTTAACAACATGTGACTAAGGTATAATTGCTAGTAACCAACACTTTTATTAAGATAGCAAAGGTGTTTCACATGAACTTGTTACGACCTCATGCGCAAATCACTCAACTTGGCTTGAGCGATTACTAGTAAGCCCTCTATACTTTAGCTGTTAAACCTATTTTTATGGCATCAACTATAACCTCGAAGCATTTCCAGCTATCATACTTATTACCTACTACGATCACTCAAATTAATATAATAATTGAAGATTTAAGTTAATACAAAGTTTGAAACCTCAAGATTATAAGTTATACATGGCAATAAGTATGAACTCACTCAGATTAACATCAAAACATTCAAAATATAATAAACCCAGCTAATAATTCAAGAACCCATATCAAATACAAACCCTAACATTGGAGTTTTAGCCACACATACTTAAAAGTAAAAAATATATACCAATTTCAATAGCCATGAATATGGGTAAGAAGAATTACAAGGAAACAGGTTAGACTTTCTCCTCCTTATCTCCAGAATTCTCTTCCCAAAGCTTTAAATTCAAACCCTTGTACTTGGCCTTCAAGAAGGTTCTTTATACTCTCTCTATATGGAATGTTCTACCTTTAGAAAAATTAGAGTCTCAGAATATGTGTAAGATGATGTACGATTTTTATTTATACTTATGCACCTTTTGCATGACTTAACACATAGTTGCACTATTAGCAGTCAAGGCCAGCCATTGCTGAGAATTTTGGCGATGCGCTAAATGTGCACTTGATTGCTTTTTAATAAATCACTTCAGAGCTTCAGTCTCTGCAACTTTTGGTGACACAACTGATCATCGCCGATCATGTTCAATAATGCATTGAACCTCTATAAACATTGCCTTTCTGTCATAAACATGGGGATTTGATCTCTATAATATTTGATATTCTTAGTTATACTTCAATGATCTACTGAATGCATTGGCGATGTCACTTATGATCGCATTTCTGACACTTTTAATTATGATTATGCATTTTGACTATGTTGGCTTATGTATTTTTGCATTTTATCCTACATATTTAGTGCATTCAAACATACTAATGCATACTCTATGCCTACATGACATTACAGTGTAGGGACAAAAGCACTCTCGATCATCCTCCACGTGGATAGTTCGGTGCTTTGCAAATAAGCTTTGGTGAGCCCTCAAGTCCGAGGACACTATCCTTGTTACTCTTGCTATATTGATACTTCTTCATGTTTAACACTTGTTATTATAAGGGTGATCCCAGAGAGTGTCTTGGCCCCTGCTTCATCTATGTTAGAGGTGTCGTTGGAACATGTGATGTACTGATGCTATGAGTTTGACTCTTGAATGTTTTATGATTATCAAAGACTTTCCTTAATCCCGTTTTCCCTATTTATATCTCTTATTGTTGTTACTTTGCTTCTGCCACCAAGGATGTGTGATTGATATGCTAAGAGGCTTGTTTGGGGTTCCTCCATGTTCCCCAATTACCGAGTCACGTTTAGGCCCTAGGCTTGGGTCGTGATAGGGATGAGTTGAAGCAATTGACTCCTATAAGTCTGAAGTACGAGTCATAAATAAATTTAAAGGTTGTGAAGATGGTTCATAAAAAAGAAGTCCAAGATGTCAATAGCTGAATACGAGACCCCAATTATCACTCGTAGAAGACACTACGAGTCATACATACCATTCGTGGGGTCTACCGACCAATTTTTCTATTTTAAAGACTTAATTGTAATTACTATAGATAGTGCTTTGAGGTTATTTTTCAGTACAATATAGTAGAGAACGTCATTAGGGAGTACTTTAAGGGTTTTGTACTTGGAGACCTCAAGACTTGGAGGAGAATGAACTTGTGAATTAATTTGATCTTACATCTTGATATTCTCAATCAACATTGGATTTTCTTGATCTCAATTTGATGGGGTAAGTATTTAATTGTGTTTTCTCATTTCATAATTTCTTCATCAACTCACAGCATGAGTAGCAAAATCCACCACTAGGGTTGTGAAAACCATGAAGATCTGACAAAGTAGACCCAAATATTTTACAAATCTTTTATTGGGTGTTTGCATCTATTAATCAATTCTCTTTGTTTTGCTTGATTTCTAATGGTGGCCAACATTAGCACCCGCCTAGTGGCACTTTCCTGATCCAGGATGTAATGAATATGAAAAGAGATTGATTAACAGGATTCGATGATATGTTCTCATCTAATCAACTGAACTAGGCCAAGGGGAGGTTGATTGGGACTTATAGTTAATGGTTAGTATTGCACATTATGGAGATGGGCCTAGTCACATAGTGAAATTCACCTCTCATCTGGACCAAAGGGTTTTGTGAACTTAAATTATCGTCCAGTATGCGATACACTAGATTTGAATTGGTTTATCCGGGGATACTAAGTTGGGGAATCATAGGAAACACAATACCCTAGTTTCTCTCCATTATTGATTGTCTCATATGGTAGTTAGTTTAGTTTATTTTATAGTTGAACATTGCAAACCCCCTAATGTGCTGTCAGAATACAACACATTTTATGCCTAAAACAAGGAATTTTGTGAGCTCTTAATGCGACTTTTTATGATTTTTATGTGTTTTTGTGTTGTTATTGTAGAAAAGGTAGGTTGGCATGATTTTTGAGAAAAATTACAAATTTTGCTGAAGTACAGACATACGAGCTCACCTGCGATTCGTAGCCCAAGCAGCGAGTCGTAGGGTGATCTCGTAGGAAAAAACAAAGAGCAAAAATTAGAAATCTTCTAAGTGGAGGTCAGCCTTACGAGGCCACCTACGAGTCATAGGTCTCAATATGACTCGTATAGGTGGAATCGTAGCAGGAAACAGAGAGCCAAAACTTTGGACTAAAAACTGAAGGCCTAGACTATCAGAGGAGCATAAGAGTTATAGCCTAAACAATGACTCATACCAGTTGAGTCCAAAAACCAAACACCTGATACGAGATCCCGATTACGACTCATAGGTTACCATATGTGTTGTAGCTACGAGACATACCAGCTGCTAACTATCTTTTCTGTGTAATTTTTATTGCTAAATGTGTAAACAATATAAATACATTAAATTATGATTTTATTTGGGAAGAGATCAAAGACAACATATATTGAACATTAAATATAGCTTTAGAATATTCTCTCTAGGATAGTTTAGGGTTTTAGCATAGATTTTCATTTTCTCTTGGAAAACCCACTTTTAGGGAGTGCAAATCCCATATTGTATTCGTTTTCAATCTATCAAACTTGTGGTAAGCCATTTGTTGTGCTATTATTCTTCATTAATTTGTGTAAAACTCCCAAATATATCTTGTCTTTGCATTTTTGTTTGTTTTGCTTTAGCCATAAGTAGATAAGCACCCACAACTTGGGGTTGTGGGAACCATGGGTAGTTGACTTGAGATAACCTAGATTTATTGAATTTCTATGATTGGGGTTTTGCATGTATTGTATATTTTCCTTCATTTTAATTGTTATTTGGTAGTAGACAATACCACACCCTACTTGCTATCATGATCCTCACCAAGATAGTGATGAATAGGAAAAGAAAAGTAAATGGCAGGATTTGATTGATGTGTTCTCGTCTAATCAACCAAACATGAATAAGGGGAGGTTGACAGGGATAATTAGTAACGATTAGTTGGCACACCATGGTTGCCGACCGTGCGCCATGGTGAAATTCGACCTTCACCATAAGAGGGGTGGAGGAACTGAGTTACCGTCCCGCATGCAAATTTCCAATTGTAGTTATGTTGTCTAGGGTAATCAAGTTGACGAACCATGGGGAACACAATTCCCAAGTTCTCCCTAAAATTGAGTGTTTCCTCAAGTATTAGTATAACCATTGTTTTACTTTTGTTTTTAAATCACAAAACCCCCCATTTAGAAATTGTTGTTATAGATACTAGAAATGATTGATAGTGAATTCTTGTAATCAAGCCCTGTATTCTCTGTGGATTCGACCCTAACCTTCGGTCAGGTTAATTACTGACAGCGATCACTTTCTTATTGGAGTATGGATATTATCAAAAATTATGGCGCCGTTGCCGGGAATATGACTAGGTTTTGATTTGATTTCACTATTATTTAGTTCAAGTATTAATTTCTAGACTTTCTTGTATTTTACTTTTGTTTTTAATTTTGTTGTTTGATTTTACTAGCAATATTTACTATTTTTTAGTTTTGAGGTATGATGGAATAAAGCAAAATGGCTCTTCAAACTGTTTGCGCTTCTTTCAATTGTGAAGTAGCAGTTAGTCAATGCAACTTTTGATGGTCATCATGGGTTATTCGAAAACAGTCGATCTATGTTTTAAACATAGGGGTCAGGCTACGTACATCCGACCCCCTTATCCCGCAATGGGCGGGAGCCTTTGAGAAAATGGGGTAATGTTGTTGTTTTGTTATTTTACTAGCAAGCTGTACTAGGTTATATGACCAACACATGGAGCCAAGGCAATCCCTTAGCTCCGATCAATTTGGAGATCCATCGACTCTTTAGTAGAATGGCTCAAGTGAATAAGGATGTCGTGGTTGTGGAAGACATGAATATGAATAATGATATGGGAGAAAAGATAATCCACCCTCGAGGGATGATCAACCACAAATTAGGGATTTCAATACGAATGCTTATGGTTGGAACAAATATCATTTGAACCCTATGGCCATGGACGTTATGGGTGCTATAGTATTCCTCCAGTACCAGAAGATGCTAAGTTCTCGATGTCAAGTGGCTTACTTTAAATGCTCTAAAACCGTGAATTATTCATAGGGCTACCTTTAGAGGATCCTCACCATCATCTCCATAATGTTATTTTTGTCAATAAGAGTTTCATGGGGACATAAAATCTTTCTCTTGATGCCATTTGTTTGTGGGTGTTTCCAATGTCACTAATTGGGAATGCAACTGTGTGGTTGTCTTAGCTTTCTCCGGGTACAATAACAAGTTGGACAGAGCTTCAGAGAGTGTTTCTAGAAAGATATTTCCCAAAATCAAAGAAGCTAAAGCTCAAAGATTAATAAACAACTTTGAGCAATTGCTGGGTGACTCTATTATACCACATGGGATAGATTTACTAAATGCTTGAGGATGGTCCCTGATCACAACATTGTCGATGATGCCTTGGTTGATATTTTCTATAGGGAACTTGACGAGAACAGTCAAGCATGTGCCGACACAATCATGGGAGGCATGTTTCTTGACCAACCTTTTGCATTGATAACTTCAAGGATGGAGCAAGTGGTTAAAACCAACAGAGCATGGGGTTAATGAGAGAGAGGTGTGATGATGACTTCTTGTGAGGTCAACACCAATAAAGAGCAAGCAAAGGTCAATGAAGAGATGATGGAGCAACTTGCTTAACTTCGCACAGGTATGAACTTGGTCTTGAAGCAAAACCAAGCAAGTGTCCAAGCAGTTACTCACCAAACTTCTATGGCTCCCATATATGAAGATCCATTCTTTGATGAAGATACTTTCTTCGTGAGCAATGAAGTGGTGGGTTTTCAGAATAAACCCTAAGGGTCCAACTCGGACTATTGGAGGCAAGGTTCTAGGAACCAAGGTTGAAACTACAACCATGATGGTGCATGTAGCAGTAATTGAGATGGTTATTATGAAAGAGAGAGGATGTCGGATGCCGAATGGTATAGAAGAGATGGTTATCAGAATGGTCCTTACGTGCCGCTCTACAATCATGATGTCGTTCCAAGCACTTCGAGGCTTGAAGAGATGTTTGAAAAGTTGTTGAAACGAGCCGACCATCAAGATGAGACCTTGAAGGGACATTTCACACATAAACCAAAAGATAGAGTCTCACTCCGTGGTGATTAAACAACTAGACCAACAATTTGGGCAAGTCTCTTCACAGTTGAACTAATGCCATAAGGGAACCTTACCAAGCACTACGGTTCAAGATCCTAAAAATGAAGGGCATTGTACGACAGTCATGACTCGGAGTGGCAAAGGCACCATAGATCCCCTTATACCGGTGATTGAGGATGAAGTTCATGAGAGGGTCATTGATAGCATGTTGGGGATTGAGGAAGAAAGTCCAAAGAGTATTGTAGTGGAAGGCCAAGAGGTGGGAGAGCAACAGAAAGTCAAGATGGTTCCAAAACCACCTTCTCCTTTCCCCCAAAGGCTCAAGAAAAAGGAGGAAGATGGCAAATTCAAGCAATTCCTTTTCAATGTTAAAACAATTATCATCAACATTCCCCTCTTAGAAGCTTTGGAGAAGATACCCGAGTATGCCAAGTATATGAAGGATTTGGTGACAAAGAAATGCACTTTGAGCCAACAGTTCTCACAGGAACTCCAACAATGTAGTGTGATCATGACCAAATGCCTTGTTCAAAAATGAGAGGACTTTGGTGCATTCCCCATCCCTTGCACCATTGGGGATATTGAATCGCAAGAACATTGTGTGACTTAGGAGAAAGTATCAGTCTAATACCTCTTGCCGTATTCTAAAAGCTTGGGCTTAGCACCCCTTACTCCAACAAGAATGCGATTGACTATGGCAGATCGAATAATCAAAAAGCCGAAGGAAATACTTCTTGTGTGCTTGTTAAAATTGATAAATTCATCTTTCTCGTGAATTTTATAATCCTTGATTATGAGGTTGATTTAGAGGTGGCCATCATTTTGGGAAGACTATTTCTGGCCACCAAGAGAGCTCTGGTAGATATGGATTCGAGACAATTTTGATTTAGAGTCAATTATGTAGAGGCCGTGTTTGACATCCGCCAGTTAATGAAATACCCAAATGAATTGAAGAGTGAGGTTTGGTCCCTTGACGATTGCCGATAATGGATGATGATAAACTCGAACCTCGACGTTAACAAGATGCTTCTTGGGAGGAAACCCAAGCATATGTGATGATTTTGGTTTATTTTTAAGTTTGTTCAGTTTTTGAAGTTTTTAGGTGGTACCATGTTGTTTTCTTTAAATTTGAAAGACATTGATTCAACTGTGATGTTTTGAAGATTGTTGTGTTTTGAGATTTGGTCTGTAGGTGGAAATTAAAGAACTGAAGATATGATAAAATGACACTTGAAGTAGCCTCTATGAGCAGGCCTATGAGTCGTAGTCACCACTATGACTCATAGTCACCACTACGACTCATAGTCATGCCTCGTAGTGGGAAACAATGAGTATTAAAAGTTGGTACACACACTATGAACCAACCTTACGATTCGTAGGACTCCTACGAGTCGTAAGTGTGGGTTGTAGTACCCAGGTATGAATTCTATTTTTTCTAAGTTTTCAGGCCTACTACGAGACCGGGACCTACTCTACGACTCGTAGTCGGGGTTTCATAGAACCAATAAGCAGAATTTTAAAAGTAACTCAGTTGGGTATATAAAAGGGTAAATGTCTTTTAACTCCTTATTTCCCTCCTTGAAACGACTTTTCTTCCTCTATAACCCCCCAAACTCTATTTATCACTGTTCCATTCAAACCCAAACCATTTTTCTATCAACATCTCCTAACAAGTGCACTCCACTAGGGTTTCAGCTTTTCTTTGCCTCGTCACATCTTCATCTTTTCATATGGTAAGTTTTCGTGGTTAAGTTTGGCACCTGCATACTATGATTTTACTTTGTGGATGTTTGGGTGAATGTTGTGTGATCATGGTAAGCGAAACCATTTGAAATGATTTTGTTAGTTTGAAGAGTATGCTTCAATACTATATTTCTACCCTTGCAGGGTAATTAAAAAGCTCAATGTTGTGGTCATATGATATTGATTTATGTTACTTGAGTGATTATTTTGCAAAACCATGGTGGGGTTAAAATTCTTGAGTATTAGGGTGTTCTAATTTGGCTGTGTAAAATACCCTTATCTAAGTTTGTGAGACCCTTTGTATGCCTCTGTATGATCTATACTATGGTTCAGATGGGTAATTTTCAAAATTAGTTAGAGGAGAAGATTCATGTTACATTGTGGAATAATAATGAAGTGGAGTGATTGGACTTGTTATAGGGCTGACTGCGTGTTTTTATTTTCATATGCTTCTTGGTTGATTTGAGGTCATTGTGGAAAGAGTAGAAGGACCTAGGGTGCCTTCTTTTTTTTGGTACGAGGCCCTACTACGAGTCATAGGTCACCCTACGAGACATGGTGGCCCTTCGTAGAGGGCAATAGTCACCTACGGTGCCTTAACACTTTTCATACGAGATTAACCTATGATCTATAACACTTGTTATGACTCGTAGTGGTGGTCTCATGGAACTGATCTAAATTTTTAAAATGTTTCTAGTATAAGGTACGAGCCCAGACTACGACTCGTAGGACACCCTACGAGTCATACATACATGTCGTAGCTGATTCCAGAATGCATTACTCTTTGATGCTATGGTGCTACGAGGCTACAGTATGACTTGTAGGTTATCCTACGAGTCGTACCTTCACCTCGTACCTATGGACCTGCATCTAGTTCAATGTATTTACTTTAGGAATTTTGCTGATTCTTGTTTGAGTGTTTTGTGTATTACTCATTTGTCAGAACAAAACATGATAGGACTCATAATTTGGTATGGGGTGACTTTTCAGATACAATGCCTCCAACAGGTCGACGGGGTGCTGCCTCGACTTTGGTACACCGATTAAGAGATGATATATCATATGATGATCAGTCCACTGAGGGAATAGACGTGCACCCTGACCCTGAAACTTATGTGCCTTTGACAAGTTCCCAAGCATTAAGAGTTTCGATGGAAGTGGATATCCCCTCCCAGTATGAAGAGGAGGGTAATAAAGAAGGGTCAGACGATGATATCTCACTTTCTGAGTCTGGTTCTCTTGAAGTTTCTCAAACACAGCCAGAAGGGAATGCTCCTCCATAACTAGTTGATTCTACTTATACCGTCACCTCCACAGAATTGCAAAACACGAGATGGTTTGTTCCAGGGGTGAAAGAGATTTATGAAAAGGGACTAGAATTAAAAGGGTCAAGGGAGGCCGGTGCGGAGATTCCACAAAGAGGCAAGGCCGAAAGACTCAAGAAAAGTAGTGTACCAGGGTTAGAGGCTGAAATTGAGCGCCACTGGCCAAGATGGCTATCACAATTATTGGGAAAGTATGCCCGCTGTTTAGTCTGGGAATTCTATGCCTCCTACTATGCCACCATTCGCAGAGATCTTCTAAGGGACAAGAAGACCATTGAGCAACCACAGTTAAGTGAAGTTCTGGTCATAGGAGAAGTGGTGGATATCTCGGAGGAAACCATTTGGAGGGTCCAGTTTGGGACAAACTAAAGGATGTTGCATTCTACTGTTGAGTATGACAATCATATTGCAAATATGAGAAGGGCAGTTAATTAGAAAAATGTTGAGTTAGGAATACAGCTCCTTAGGTGGATAACAAGCCAAATTTGCGAGGTAGGTGTTGAGCCAACGTGGGTCACAACCCACACAAAGTCTATTATGAAGTACCACCTCTCGTTCCAAGCAAAGTTTTGGTGGTCCATTATCCACTAGTGTATCAGACCCATATTCATGGATAATGTGGTCACATTACAGAGAGTAGTATTGCTGACTAGCATCTTGGTAGGGTAGGAAATTGACTAGGCTCGCATTAAGGTAGAGTAGATCCACGAGTAGGCAGTCCACACTTAGCAGGCATGCCATTTCCCATATTGATACATAGGTTATGCAAGGAAGCTACAGTGCAAGTCTCTCTTCACTTGGATGCTCATGTTGAGGCTGGGCATATGATAGACCCCAGTCTAATCAAGGCTGACGAAAAGCCAGTAGCTTTACAGAGAGCTGTTTCACCTCCTATTCCAGATCCATTTCCGGTTGAGCCTTAGACTTAGGGTTCGACTCCAGCTACCACTGGTACTAATTTAGCTACTGTAGAGCCTTAGCTATTGAGATTGAGTCTACGCCATCCTCCAGTACTCCAACACCAGCATTATCCACTATTCACATTGATTCTCTTATCTTTGCTATTGATTTTTAAGCACTAGTGCATAGGGTGGCTACAGTGGAGTCTAGGCTACAAGCTTTAGCAGCTCAAGTCAGACCATGGGTCAGTCAGACTGTTTGGGACTCAGAAGAGAGGGTAAAGGCATTCGCCTGTGATTTGGTAGATGAGAAAGTTAGAGCAGTGGATGCATGTGTATATGCATTTGAAGCGAGAGTCCAGAGGAGGCTTGAGGCTGCTAGGCCTGCTGACACAAGCGCAGTGACGGAGAAGTTAGCCAAGTTTAAGGCCAACCTATTGCAGATGTTAGCAGTCCATGTTACTGCCCCAGAGGTGGCACCAATGGGTGATGAGGTTTTTGACTGGTTAGCTAACCACCCGCATGCCCACGGGAAGAGGCCCCTCGAGCAAAATGACCCAGATATGAGCCAGAAGAGGCCAAGACCTGAGGAGGAGCATATACCAGAGGAGGTGGTATAGGAGTCGATATTGACGGCGGCTATACAGTGAGATAGGGAGCAGCAGACTTCACATAGAGAGGGTAGCTCAAGCACAGATGCCATCCAGATAGTTGAGGAGGAGGTTGTGACCCAGGACCCTACTGATCAGATAGATACAGTGCTTGAGCACCATGATGTTTGACTTTTGACCCCAAACCCTTATCTTTTATATATGGACACTTTGTTCTTTTTGTTAGAAAATATTTTTATTATGTTGGTTTTTGGATTTGTTTAAATGTTTTATGTTGGATGTTGTTTCTACTTATGCTTTAGAAGTTAGTTTTTAAAAT
>JAOTQR010086655.1:0-35322 GCA_025774065.1 Solanum ossicruentum
TCATTTGTTTTACAGCTGTGCACAGATTATACAGTAAAGGTAAAGTAATATAAAGAACATAAAGTACATGATTCCACGGTATAACCAAAGGTGGTCCAAAATCTTACACCGGTGCATGGTTTCATTTGAGTTGTTTCTTTATATACAATATATCCTGCCTTACATACTCAGTATATTATCTCGTACTGACGTCCCTTATGGGGGACCTACATTTCATGCTATAGGTACAGGTGATAATAGATCTCCCCAGTAGGAGTATAGGACATTCAGCTGTGGTTATCAAGCTCCAGGTTGCTGGCTGTGTATGTCCAGAGCTTATATGCTTATATTGTATAGCTAGTTGAGGTGGTGCCTGTCCCGACCCTTATCATATATTTTTCTCTTATCTAGAGGCTTTATAGACTATGTAAATTAAAGTGTGGTCATGTCTCATACTTTAAAGCACTATTGCCCTAACGACCTAGCCATATGCATTTCTTGTGGCTTGCTATCACTATTTAATTTGTTCAAGGCATGCCAAACATAGAAATCCCTTATAATATGTATAGAAAGCGCATAGATACAGGTTAGTTCTCCTGAGCCGTATCTGTAACGGGTGCCAGTCTGCCTTAGCGGGACTTTAGGGCGTGACAATCTAGGCCCTAGGATTGGGTCGTGACAAACTTGGTATCAGAGCACTAGATTGTTAATATTCCTCGAAATCCAATATACCGCGTTGATTAGAGTCTTATTCATGGTTGTGAAGTACACCACAACTATCAGTAAGGGGCTATGAGGCATTTTAGAAAATATTTCCCTTCTTCACGAGCTATGTCTTGCTATAGAAGTTAAAGTAAGGCTTTCCCCTAACAAATGTTCTTTGCTATTCTAGGTTATGTCGATCCGAAGAGGAATAGGAGCCTGTACACCCGAGGAACAACCGACTCTTCCCTCTCCTCAAGCTCTTCAAGATGGAGGAGTGCCCCATGAAGAGTTCTGGGATGCTATTACCATGTTGACTCATGCTATGGCCAACAAAATTAACCAAGGGGCCCAAGCTCCTCATGTTTCTACTCCAGCCTCAAGGGTGAGAGACTTTACTAGAATGAACCCACCGGAGTTCCATAGGTCTAAAGTGGATGAAGATCCTTAAGAATTTATTATGAAGTGTACAAAGTGTTGTCTATTATGGCGGTTAGATCGGAGGAGAAAGCGGAGTTGGCTGCCTACCAACTCAAGGGGGTGGCTCAAATTTGGTTCACCTAATGGAAGGTGGAGAAGGGGAATGATAATGTCATACTTTGGAAAGAGTTAAAGGTTGCACTTCTCAACTGGTTCTTTTCGATAAAGCTAAGGGAGGCCAAAATGATGGAATTTATGAACCTCAAGCAAGGGCCCATGAGTGTGAGGGAGTATGTCCTCAAGTCAACTAACTCTCCAAGTATGCTCCACAACTTGTGCCCGAGCAGATTCTAGGATGAACAAGTTTGTGTCGGGTGTGCCAGACTTGTTTAATGAGGAATGCTGAACCGCCATGTTGGTAAGTGATATGGTTTTGTCCTGCCTCATTACTTATGCCAAATAACTGGAGGGGGAAAATCTTAGAAAAAGGAGAAGTGGTGAGACCAAGAGAGCCCGTTTTGAAGGTAGGTTCCAAAGTCCCAAGGGTGGATGGTTTCCTCAAGGCCAAGGGTCTTCTAATGCTCCTAATAGAAGGTTTGATAATGACAACCCAAGGATCCAAGGTGGCGGTGGTGTGGTGCCTAATACTATGTGCCCAAGATGTGGTAGAGGCCATAATGGCCCAAGTTTGAAGCACACTAATTCTTGCTATGGTTGTGGTGAAGTGGGTCATAAGGTGATTGATTGTCCTCAAAATTGCAACAAGGATAGGGATGGTCATCCACAAGGCCAAAGTGCAAATGTAGGTCCTAAGAGGAGAGGAAGCCAACAAGGAGGTGCCCCAAGGAAAAATCGATTCTATGCTCTCCAAGAGAGACGAGAAGTGGATGAGGTGCCCGATGTCGTTACCATTATGTTAAAGGTTTTTTATTTTGATGTGTATGCTTTGATAGACCCGAGTGCCACTCTTTCTTTTATACTCCTTTTGTTATCGAAATGCTCCAAGTAAAACCCGAATTGTTGTGTGAGCCTTATGAAGTGTGTACTCCAGTTGGTGCATCCATTGTTGCTAAAAGGGCCTACAGAAATTGTCCCATTTTCATTTTGCATAAAATCTTGCCTTGTGATTTTGTTGAATTAGATATGATAGATTTTGATGTCATTCTTGGGATGGATTGGTTGCATGTGTATTATGCTTCTAGTGATTGTAGAATCTATAGGACCAAATTCCAATTATGTAATGAATACGCCCTTGAGTGGGAGTGTCATGATGTGGTGGTCAAGGGTAGATTCATTTCTTACATTAAAACTAAAAAGTTGATTTCTATGGGGTGTCTCTATCATCATGTGAGGTTTAGTCATGTTGAGTCCAAAATCTTTCCCATAGAGTCAGTTCCAGTGGTTAATGAATTCCTTGATGTCTTTCCCTATGAGCTTCCCAGTGTTCCTCCCAAAAGGAAATAGATTTTGGCATACACCTCCTTCTCGATACTCAATCCATTTTTATTCTCCTTTACCATATGACCCCAGCAGAGTTGAAGGAGTTGAAAGAACAGTTGAGGGATTTGTTGGAGAAGGGTTTTATAAGGCCAAGTTAATCACCTTGGGGTGCACCGGTGTTGTTTGTGAAGAATAAGCATGGTACTTTTAGAATGTGTATTGACTACCGACAACTTAATAGGGTCACCATAAAGAATAAGCACCCTCTACCAAGGACTGATAATGGTTTTGACCAAAACATCAAGGGGCTAGTCACTTCTCTAAGGTTGATCTATGGATCGGGTATCACCAAGTGAAAGTGAGGGAATGTGACATTTCGAAGATAGCCTTCCAGACTAGGTATGGGTACTTTGAGTTTGTGGTTACGTCCTTGGGGTTGACTAATGCACCAGCTATCTTCATAGATCTTATGAATAGGGTCTTTAAACCCTACCTTGATTTGTTTGTGGTGGTTTATATTGATGATATCTTGATCTATTCCCATAGTGAGGAGGAGTATGTGGATCACTTGAGAGTGGTGTTGTAAATCTTGAGAGAGGAGAAGTTGTATACTAAATATGAAAAATGTGAGTTTTTATGAAAAGAGGTTTCTTTTCTAGGTCATGTGGTGTTGGGTGATGGCATTAAGGTGGATCCTAAGAAGACGAAGGTGAGTAGAAATTGGCCTACACCTTTGACTCCATTGGACATTAGAAGCTTCTGGGGTTTAGCGAGTTATAATTTGTATAATGTACTTTGGGGGGGGGGGAGGGGCTAATAGATTGTACAAACAACATACACATTCATCAATATTTAGGTTTATTAGGATGCATTATACATTATTTATTTGTGTAAGCATTATATATAATTTGTTCCATTCATTCATGTATATTTTTTTTGTATAAATACATATATTTTGTTTGATATGTGATTTTTCTAGTTATAATCTATTGAACTATGTTTGACCTTATTCCCATTTTAACGGGATATGTAGGTGCCAAAATGGCTCAATTATATTTCCCGCAAGCTTTCACAATAAAATGGGGGCAATTTTTTTTAATGGCACAAAAAAAATTCGCAGATTTTGTATATAGTTTAATTCTTGTATACTATTATATATTTAATAAACACATTTCACTTTGTTTATTTTACATTCTTTACAGACACAAAATTTTTTTTTTTGCTTGATACTTTCTTTTATGTGAATAGATTGTCCTTAAATATACTCTTTGATTTTTTCATTCATGTTATTTTTCTTTCAAAATATTAAAAAATATGCATTTTACATCATTCCGCCAGAACTACGCAAGTCTGATTCTCACCATTCATTGTGATGCATAGGTAGTCCTTTCGGGTTCGACTTCACAAAAACACATATGAATATTTGACTTTGTAAATATTCTATCTTTTCATGCAACAAATTGTTTTTTCATTTTTGTAATCATTTCTTTTAGAAATAAATTGCTCCATCTTTTCAAAGGCATCTTTTATACTATATCATCACCAACTACGCGTACCTTATCCTCATTTTCATGTGATACGTAGGCAGCCCTTTATAGGTTTTGGTGCTCCTTTTTTCATTTTTTTTTTAAAAATAGTCAATTGTGTACATATTTTATATTATATTTGCTTGAACTATGTAAATCTGATTCTCATATTCATGAAATACATAGGTAGCTCTTCTTGGGTTCGGTGCTCCTTTTCTATTTTCAAGAAAAAGAAATTGTTCATACCATATCTGCATAAATTACGCGTACCTGATTCTCATATTCATGAGATACGTACGCAGCCCTTCTTGAGTTCAGTATTCCTTTTAAAACTTCAAGAAAAAAAAACAAATTGTGCATACCATATCTGCACGAACTATGTATACCTAATTTTCAACTCTTTGAGATACATAGGCAACCTCTCTTGGTTCAGTATTCATTTTTTCAAAATGTTTAAAAAACAAAAATATGTACATATTTTTAGAAGTTATATCTTCAACTCAAGTAGGATCATTATAGTTTGAAACATGAAAATATTTGATAGAATGAAAATTTATCTTGTGGTAAAACATAGATTCTGTTGGTACCTCTTATTATATTTATGTGATGCTTAAAAATTATCTTGCATGCATTCAAGATAAAAATAAAACCAAATTCATAGCTTCAAGTGCATTGACTGGTGAGCATTATATTAAAATTCAATTGTGTTGCAATGTTGATCTAGAACTTGACCTGAATGTTTGTTGAGACAAAATTCTGAGTAATATTTTGTTTGAGAAAGGATCGTAGGCCTTCTTTGACCCATTTGTACCTTTCAAAGCCTACCAAATAATATTAATCCCTAGTTTCTCCCACTTTGAGCCTGAAGCGTTTTCTTTGCACAACCACATCTCAACCATTACCCTGCTAAGTGCTTATATGCACTATCCCTCACTTGGCCCAACCTTCTTGAGTGCGTCAAAAATTGTGCAAATAACCAGAAAAGACTCAAATTTGAAATTGTTACGGGCAAAAGATGCAAAGTCTTAATGTTAAGGATGCAAAGACGACTTCTAGATACACAAAAAGAAAACAAAAGAAAAAAAAAAGAAGAAAGGAGAGCAAAAGCCAGAAGAAATATGACAAGATAAAAATACCGCCTCCCCATTGCAAAGTCAAAGAAAGACAAGAAAAAGTTGCTCGTACAAAAGGAAAAAATGGGGTAAATGAAAAGTTTGCCAACAAATAAAGTCTCAATGAAGTTCAAACAAAAGAGATAGACAATAAAGAGGAGCAAGTGTTTAATGTGTATCAATTGTCCGAACTACAATTTTATGTGACGCTCAAGGATGGGTTAAGTCACTATTATCCCAAATAAATATCCTATTAGTCCTTAAGCCTACTTTACAAGCCAGTAATAAGTCTTACATGATCTCATTTCAGACATTCTCATATTAGTGGAGACTTGCATGACGTCCAAGCATATGGTATCACAACTGCATGCATTGAATATCCTTCTAAGTGTGACAGTATTTTACACAATGTCCTTAAATCAAATATTCCATGCATTTGTGAGATAAAACTTTTTTTTTGTGAGGGCACTTAACATATGAGGATTGGTATTATTCAAAATCTTTGTTTGAAGTAAGATGAACAAATCTTGTTGATACATAAGTATGTTTGTGGTGCCACATGAATCTGTAGGAATTATTTCGAATTCAATCCCAAATAAATATCCTATTAGTCCTTAAGCCTAAAGAAAATAGTCAAATCTAGACCACAACTGATACCAATAGTTAGAAATGCATAAAAAGGTTTTCCTTATTTGGGAAATAGTGACTTAACCCCTCCTTGGGAAATAGTGAAAAAAGGAAAACCTTTTTATGCATTTCTAACTATTGGTATCAGTTGTGGTCTAGATTTGACTATTTTCTTTATATTCTTTATTCTTTAAATATAAAAAAGAGAGAGAAAAAGGGCAAGCGTAATTTTTTTTTAAAAAAATTATGTCTTTCAAAAAGATTTTAGATCTTTTTTTATTTTTTGACATCCTATAGGTGTGAGATGTTGATCTTTCTTCACTGAATCATTCTTGAAAGAAAGAAAGAAATTTTTTTATACATTCCTAACTGTTGGTATCATTCTGATCAAGATTTGAGTATTTTTTTAAGATTCTTTATTTTTGAAAAAGAAAAAGAAAAAAGACAAAAAATGAGAGAAAAAGGGCAAGCAACATTTTTTTTAAAAATAATATCTTTTAGATGTTTTTGTTTTTCATTTTTTGGCATCCTATAGGCGTGAGATGTTGATCTTACTTCACTGAGTCATTCTTGAAAGAAAAAGGGAAATTTTTATGCATTCCTCTCTGCTGGTATCATTCTAATCAATATTTGACTATTTTCTTTACATTCCTTATTTTTGAAAAAAAAGAAAAAAAGAGAGAAAGGCAATCATCATTTGGGTTCGGTCATGTACCTGAATGAATTTCCATTCATCTTCATAATCAAAAACTGTAGTGAAATCTTGAAACAATTGCAAAATACATGAGAAACATGTCATCGCTAGCAAGTCAAGATTGGATATCATGCCAATACACGCAACTGGGGCAAAAATTTTGACAAAAATCTCAAAAATTTCATAATAAAGTAAGGTTATTTGATAACAATTTGAGATTTTTCAAGAGATCTAACTGGGACAGAATTTTTGAGGAAGTCCTCAAATATTCTACGAAGTACTACAAAACTCGATAGTCAGCTTCAAATGGTCTCAACCATGGACAGAAGTTGAAAACTGACTTCAAAATTTTCAGCGTCACTAAAAGAAAGAAGTGCCATCCTACCAATAATGTGACTTCATCTTCGTGTTGCATTACCGATGGTGGTAGTGCTCATTCATATCTCATCCAATTATTTTTTGTTACCATTCATTTCACATTATTATTGAGTCATCTACCTCATTACAATAGGATCAATATCAGACCATATACTCTGGTACAGTTGGACAATTATTGGGTCATCCACCCCATTATAGTTGGATCATTATTGGGCCAACCATCCTTTTACAGTTTGATCATTATCGAGGCATCCACCTAGTTACAGTTGGACTATCATCATACATTTTGCATTGCTAAGAGGGCTATTCATATTATTGTGACACCACGTAACTCAATTCTCTTAAGTTTCCATGTTTCAAGACTTACTTGTGTAGGTGGGGAGTGTATTAGGGTCACGGGAGACTCCTAGTACTTAGATGAGTTCAATACTTCTCTACGAGTTGAGTTTTGTGTGTTGGTTAATGCAAGTGTCAACCTTAGATGAGCAAAACTTTTAGCATAGTAAGGAATGGATAGCCCAAAACAAGTCTAATGAAATCCCTTTGTGTTAGCTTTCTAACGCACTTAGTTTCACCTCATTTCTATTTCAGATGAAGGAGTTATGATTGTTTTCGTGAGACCCTCCCGTGAAGTGAAACCGCGCGGGCACCTTGACGAGCAGTGAGGCTTTGGATGAGCCGTTGGATAACCTTGAGCTAGAAAAGGTATATTTTGTCCTAAGGTATGTGGCATGGACAGTGGGAAAGGCCTTGTGGCTTGCCCGTGACCGTGTCGCTAGTCATGGAGTGTGTGTAAGTGAGGAAAAGTGGGCGTGGGAAACATTTTGACCAAGTGTGTTTCCACGGGCACCTTTGATGGGCCGTGGAAGTTTAGAAGGATCGTGTACTTGGGCGTGGGTTGGCCTGACAACATTGTTTCTCTATGAGTGGTTCAATGGACCACTACACGGACCATGTAACACCACACGACCCGTGAAAGTGGCCTGTCAAAGTGACGATGAGGGTAATTTTTATAAGTTTTCCAACTTCCGATTTTTGACCAAGTGTCATCTCACAGGAGCTCCACACGACCTGTTAAGTGCTACATAAACCATGTGGACCTCAGCGAGGCATCACTTTGCCAATTTTTCCATCCGTTCAGTAATGGCATTTTCGTGAATTTAATTCATTCTAGTGACCTTTTTAGACTTCCAATGCTATCTTAACCTCCCCAAAAGACTTAAACCCTATTCTAAAGGATCAAACTCATTACTCTCAACTTGAGTACAGTCTGAAATCCTCCTAAAAGCCTCTACCAAGATCCCAATACAAATTCAAGGAAATTCAAGAGCAAGCTTTGGATTCCAAAATCGAATTCCAAAACTCAAGTCTTTCATAACTCAATTTTAAGAAAGCTCAAAGTCTAAGGTATGTGGGTTTCAACCATTGGGTTCTTTCATTCATGGTGCCCAATCTTCTTTTTTATATAAACTGCATGATTCTAAGTTGATTACTTGTGGGTCTTACTTTTTATGAATATAAACTATGAACTAAGTTTGAGTTTCATAAAAGTTTGATTTTCTAAGTATGTTTTGATTTATGAATCCATGATCTATCTTGATACATGATGGAGAGTCTCGATGTATCTTGCATAAGGGTATTTCTAAGAGTTTGTGGGTGGTCTTACTTGAATTTTCGTGCATCAGTTCACTCTTGAATTGCATGATCTTATACTAGTATTACATACCTGACAAATGTTTGATAAAATGACTAATTTAGGGTTCCTAATCTACTGATGATCCATTGCATGACTTATGACTTGTATTACTTTGTGATGATGTATTACTTTATGATGATGAAAGGATGGTATATATGTGTTGATTTCATGAAAAGTATCTATAGTGTTGAGAGTTGACCATAACTAATTGAGGGGTTGATACCTCAATCTCCATGGATGGTAGGGTGTTACAACCGTCAACAAATTGAAGGGTTGATACCTTAGTCACCTTAGATGGTAGGGTTTTCCAACCATCAACCAATTGAGGTGTCACGACCCAAGCCTAGGGTCTAGATATGACATGGCACAAGGGGAACCCTAAGGGGCCCTAAGTAAGCCTCTTAGAGCATCATTACATATCCTTGGTCGCGAAAACACTAATCATGCATCAAGATATAAAAGGATAGGAAACCGAGGCTAAAGGAAAGCACTTGCATATCAGCATAATCAAGAGACAAGAGTCAACTCATTTCATAGATACATAACATATCCAACAATCACCTCTACTACATAGATAAGAGCAAAGGCCAAGACAAAGAAACCGGACTCACCTTCATAGTCTAATCAAACATAACGAAGAGTGTCTTAATAAATAACAAGATACAGAGTAGACTAAGTTCCTCGAAGTGGAGGACTCACCAACTAGCTTGAGTAGCACTGAACTAGCTACGTGGAGGAGGATGATCAACTTGGGCTCTAGTTCCTACATGGTCATATCATAAAGGCAAGAGTATGCATTAGTACATTTGAATGTACTAAGTATTTAGGATTCAATGCAACAATAGATAGGCATCGTAATCAAAATGCATACTATTAAGCAATAGGCATAATAGAAAAATATGGCATGTATAATTAATCCTTGAGTAAAATATGCTTAAGTATCTCATGCTCATATTGGATATCATATGTGTAGAAGAGACCAAGCTAGCTATTGAAGGTATAAATCCCTTGGTGGTTGTGTGGTATAAACCCCTTACAAGGTTGATGGTAATCACACCTTCCAAACACTGGTGACAAAGTATAAACCCCTCGCATGGTTGATGAGTATAACCCCCAACATGGTTACCCGGGCTCTTGTCCCCCCGGATTGGGTATGGTCTAATGAAACACTTTATATAGAGTATATCATGTACATAAGGTCATTTCATGATCGTATAATCATTCATATCATATCCCATGATTTGGACCTCCAACTTCTCAAGAAACCACATTCGGACATTTTATCAAACACTTAGAGGATGTGCAATGCTAGTGTATGACCATGAAATATAGAGGTGCAATCATGCAAGAAAATCCATAAACCATAAATCAACACCTTACAATACCCTCAAGTAATATACATTAAAACCCCTCATCAAATCTTACAATAGATCAAATATTTATAGCTCAAAACATAGGAAAATAGTCACAACATTACAGAGCTTTAACATAGTGTGCAGTGAATTTCATAATATGCAAGACCCATTTATAAATCAACTTTAAATCATGCAATTTGAGTAAAAGGAGTCTTGGGTATCATGGATGAAAGGAGCCCCTGAAAGAAACCCACATACCTTAGCTTAGAGATGGACTTAGTGAAGATTAGAGATGGAGACTTAAATCTTGAAGAAGAACCATAAAGGAGACCTTATCTTGGAATGAATGTTTGGGACTTGAGTTTTTGGGAGCGAGAATATGACTAAGTGTTTTGGGGAGTATTGGAAAATGCTTAGGATAATATAAGGGTGAAATATGGCTAATTATAGGTAAAAACACGTTTAGGAACACTGAGGCCCAATACTTAGAAGTCCTGGATTGAACTAAAAAAGGCAGTACCCAAAATACAAAGGGGTGTGTCACGAGGGGGACGCGAAAACCCCTGTAGAAATTGTACTAGAAATTTCACAAATACTAAATTTTTCTATTAAATTTGGGTTAGACCCTTTTCCCCATAATTTGGTCCCCTTGAACAAGAATCCAAAGTCAGTTTTTGAAATAACAATCAGATTTTAAGATATATAAAAATTAAAATTCTAGTTATTCCGAGGAACGTTTTTGGGAACTTTTAGGGGTTTATAAATGAGAGGTAGATACCTCAATAACCTTCGATGGTGGTGGTATGCCATCAACTAATTGAGGGGTTGGTTCCTCAATCACTTAGGACGAGGGTGGTCATGCCGTCAACCAATTGGCGGGTTGATTCCTCAATCACTTCCAAGCGGTGGTCTAACTTGAATTCCATATACTAAGTTTCTTTTTTATGATAATGGTCTTTCCTACACATATAATATATTGTATGTAAGCATGTTTTACTTCAAGCATCATTAACGTATGTCATATTGCTATTATGTTCATTCAATGTCTATTTATGCATTTCAATTATGTTGCTTATCCCTTGTTGTATTGAATCCTATATATATAGTACATTCAAATGTACTAACACATACGCTATTCCTATATGATGTTACCATGTAGGAACCTGAGCCCCACTTGATCATCCTCCTTCTCCATGTGGCTAGTACTATCATTCAAATCAAGTTGGTTAGTCCTCAACTCTGAGGACATGTGCTTTGAGTTTATGTTATGTATTGACTCTTATTATATTGGAAACTTATAACCATGATAGTAAGCCCGGAGAGTGTCTTGGCCCCCACTCCTATCTATGTATTATAGGTTTTGTTGGTACCGTATGCCATGTAATGATAGACTATTAGCTTGTTATTCTGCTATGGTATGAAAGATGTCCCTTAGACCCATATATTCCTCCAGTTTTAATCTATTGTTGATGTATGATTTCTTTCACGACCAAGGATGTGTAATGATATGCTATGAGACTTGTTTGGGGTTCCTTCGGTATCTGGATTCGTCGTGTCATGTGTAGGCTCTAGGCTTTGGTCATGACAAACTGGGTAATAGAGCACTAGGTTGTTAATGATCCTTAGCATCCTACAAATTGCATTTATTAGAGTCTTATTCATGGTTGTGTTGTGCACCACAACTATGAGTAAGAGGCTATGAGACATTTTAGAAAATTTTTCCCTTTTTAATGATCCGTGAAATGCTATAGAAGTTAGGTAAGGTTTCCCTTCTAACGAATGATCTTGGCCATTTTTAGATCATGCCTAACACAAGAGGAAGAAGAGCCCGCACTCTTAAGGAACAACCGACTCATAGAGAGTTCCGGGATGCTCTCACTTTGCTAGCTCAAGCCATGGCTAATCAAGTCAATCAAGGGGCCCAAACCCCTCATGCTCCTATTCCGACATCTATTGTAAGGAATTTCATAAGGACTTACCCACCAGATTTTAATTGGTCTAAGGTGGATGAGGACCCTCAAGAATTATTTATAAGGAATACAAAGTGTTAGCTATCATGGGTGTGAGGTCGGAAGAGAAGGCGGACTTAGCGGCTTACCAACTCAAGGGGTGGCTCAAATATGGTATACTCAATAAAAGGAGAAGAAGCGGAACAATAATGTTGAAACGACCCCAAAAAATGCTAGAAAATGTGCCTTAGAGTGCCTGAATTTTGAAATTCCATATATCTTAAAACCTGTGCACGATATCAAAAATCTGACTTCATATTCTTGTTCAGGGGGTAAAAATTAGGGTGATAGGAGTCTAACCCTAATTTAAGAGCAAATGATTAGAAATTTCATTTTTCATAATTTTTCTTATCTAGAATCGATCCGCGACAGTGCCGCAATGCGCAGCTGTCGCGGACATGTATTAATTTTTCTTATGCGATAGGTCCATATCTTGGACTAGATGCAAACCTGTGTATTTTGTTGGTAGTTTTTCTATCTTGGTCGAAGGCTTTTGGTCTTGGGCCTAAGTGTTTCCAAATGTGTTTTTACCTGTAGTTAGCCTTATTTCACCCTCATATCATCTTAAATATTTCCCATTGCTCACTAAGACACATAGCCAAAAATTTACCCCAAATTCAAGTCCCAAAACCCTCATCCAAATCTAAGGATTTCCACTCAAACTTTAAGTGTCCATCTCCAATCTTCATCAAGTTCATCGCCAAAGCTAAGGTATGTGGCTTTCTTTCACCCACGATACCCAAGCCTTCTTTTACTCAAATTGCATGATTTAAAGTTGATTTACAAATAGGTCTTGCATACTATGAAATTCACTGCACACTATGTTAAAGTTATGTAAAGTTGTGGCTGTTTTGGTATGTTTGAGCTATAAATCTTTGATCTATGGTAAGATTTGAAGAGGGATTTTGATATATATTTCTTGAGGGTGGTGCAAGATATTTATTGATGGTTTTACAATGGATTTTCTTGCATGATTTCATCTCTATATTTCATGGATTTATACTAGCATTACACATCCTCTAAGTGTTTGATAAAATATCCGGATGTAGTTTCTTAAGGAATTGAAGGTCCAAAGCATGTATTATGAGCTAAATAACTTTATGATGATGAAATGAATGTTTATATGAGCTATGTTTATGAGAAGCATCTATGCTATTCTGAGATGACCTCCTTGGTGGAGGATGTGATATCCATTGACCATTATTGAGGGGTTGATACCTTGACTAACTAGTTGAACTGTGTGATGTCCATTAACCAACAAGGTATTGGTACCTTAGACACCTAATGGAGGGTAGGATGTCCATTAACCGGCAAGGGGTTGATACCTTGGCCACCTAAATTAATGGTGGGATGTCCATCAATCGGCAAAGGGTTGATGCCTTGGCCACCTAAATGGAGGGTGGTATATCCATAAACCATTGTTGAGAGGTTGATACCTTGGCCACCTTGATGAAGGGTGTGATGCTCGTCTACTGAATATTGGTATATACCTTGATCACCCTCTAAGGGGGTTCCAAACTATGGATTCTAAGCGCTAGTTGCTTGGTCTATGATGATGGTCTCCTTCTACTTGTAATATGATTTATATAAGCATGATTTTACTTCAAGAATCATTCATACATGTCATATCATTACTATGCTATCCATTTTCTGTGTTTATGCATTTCGATTATGTTTCCTATCTCTTGTTACATTGCATCCTACATACTTAGTACAATCAAATGCACTATTGCAAACTCTATGCCTACATGATGTTATCTTGTTGGAATTAGAGCTCCATTTGGTCATCCTCCTCCACGTGGCTAGTGGATTCCATTCAAGCTATTTTGTGAGTCCTCATATCCGAGGGGAATATCTACATTCTTATATTATGTATTCAAGACAACCTTTCCTTTTTGGTATACTTTGACTATGTGGGTGAGCCCAGTTTCTTGCCATGGCCCTCGCAAGTTCTATGTTAGAGGTGTTGTTGGAAAATATATATTATGCTTGAGCTTTGACCCACTTATGCTATTCAAGATATTTAAATATGAGCCTCTCTCCTATTATCCTAATTTTCCCTTATTTATGTTTCTTATGATGAACTATCTAACTTCCGCGACCAAGGATGTGTCATGATATGCGATGAGGCTTGTTTGGGGTTCCTTTGGGTTCCCTATTTGCTGATCACATCTAGGCACTAGGCTTGGGTCATGACAAATATGGTATCAGAGCACTAGATTGATAGATCCTCGGAGTTCAACACACCGCGTATAGATTCTTATTCATGGTTGTGTTGTGCACCACAACTATGGGTAGGAGGCTATGAGATATTTTAGGAAAAATTTCCCTTCTTCGTAAGTTTTCCCTCAAATGAATATTCTTTGTAATGAGAGATCATGTCTAACACTCGAGGAAGAAGGGCCCAAACTCCCGAGGAGTAACCTACCAATGGTGAGTTCCGGGATGCCCTCAATATGCTTACCCAAGTTGTGGCAAACCAAGTTGATCAAGGGGCCCAACCCCCTCATACTACTACCCTGGGAGCTTGGGTAAGAGACTTCATGAGTATGAATCCTCCGGTGCTTTATAGGTCAAAGGTAGATGAAGATCTACAAGAATTCTTTGTTGAGGTCTACAAGATTTTGTCTATCTTGGGTGTTGGGTGAATGAAAAGCGGAGTTGGTGGCATACCAACTCAAAGGGTTAGCCCAAATATGGTATGATCCATGGAAGATGGAGAAAGGAAATGGTAATGTGGTTATTTGGGAGGATTTCAAAGTGGCCTTTCTTAATCGATTCTTCCCACTTAAGCTTAGGGAAGCTAAATTGATGGAGTTTATGAACTTGAAACAAGGTGCTATGAGTGTGAGGGAGCATGCCCTCAAATTCAGCCAACTTTCAAAATATGCTCCTGAAACAAACATTTCCACGACTATGCCAGGACTAGGATGAATAAATTTGTGATAGGTGTCTCCGACTAAGTAAGTGAGGAATGATGATCCACTATATTGATTGGTGACATAGATTTGTCCTAGTTTACGACGTATGCCGAAAAATTGGAGGAAGAAAAGATGAGGAAGAAGAAGGATAAAGAGGCCAAAAGGACCCATTTTGATGGACGTTTCGGAGTCCCAAGGAAAAAAAAGGTGATGGTGCCTTATGGTAGATGCCCAAGGTGTGGTATATGATATGATAGCCCACGCTTGAGATGTACCTATGCTTGTTAGAATTATGGGGAAATGGATCATAAGATGAATGATTATCCTCATAAGCGCAACAAGGGTAAGGGTTGTGAAGTTGATCAAGGGCATTCTCCAAGACGTAATCGATTCTATGTTATTCAAAGGAGGCAAGAGGTAGATGGAGTGCCCAATGTTGTTACCGATATATTTACTTAGATGTGTGTGTATTATTGGGGACGGTGTTCTGTTGTCTCTTTCTTTGTTCTTTGTGTTGTTGTCTCTTTCTTTATTCTTTTAGTTGCTAGTGGGCTTCTTGTGTGGCTCGAGTTGTTATGTGAACCTTTGGTGTTTACCTATTGCTTGGGCATATTGTTGCTATAAAGTCCATAGGTATTGTTCCATGTTCATATTGCATTAGGTCTTGCCTTGGGGCTTGTTGGATTTGATGTTGTACTTGGATTGGAATAGTTACATGCATGTTGTTTCTCCTTTTGTGGTACGACCCATAGTGTTAGATCCTGACTCCCTAATGGACCTATCTTTGAGTGGGGGTTGTCAAGTGGTAGCAAAAGAGGCAGGTCCATTCTTGTCGTAAGGTTCAATTGATATCTAAGGGTTGCCCCATGTTCTTATTGCATAGAAGTCTTGTCTTGTGATCTTGGATGAACTTAGCTTGATGTGTTGGAGGACTTGAATAGTTGGGGTTACTTGCATAGCATGTTTTCATTGAGTGTAGAAGCCGTAAGGTTGTAATAAGATGATTGAGGATGATTGATTTATCTGGTCAACTACAATGTGTTAGTCACTTCTCTGACATCAATCTTTGGTTCAGGTTTTGTCACCAACTAAGGATGAGGGTAGGCGATATCCCAACGTGTCTTTTCGGAATAAAATGAGCATTATTAGCATTGGTGGAGTTGTTGGTTGACTTATGCAGTAGCTATGTTTATGGGTTTCATGGATAAGGTCTTAATATCCTACATCAGCATGTTTTTGGTGGTCTCAAATAATGAAGTACTGATTTATTTAGAGCTTGTGAATCATTTGGGGGTAGTGTTGCAAGTCTTGGAGGATGAGAGGTGGTTTTCTTAACACGATACGTGTGAGTTGAGGATAACAAGAGGATGGTTAGAACTCCTTAAGGATTATGATATGAGTGTGCTTGTTGAGGCTAATGTTGTGGTTGATGCTCTAAGTGGGGTGCCTATAGGTAGGCTAGCATATGGGATGATAGTGACAAGGAGGTGACTAGGGAGGTCCATCGATTTTCTAGTTTTGGGATTAGGTAGGAGCAAGTTGCGCATGGTGGTGTAGTACTCTTGATGTTTCCAAATCTTTATTGGTTGAGAAGGTCCAGTTTAAGCAAGGCCTAGATTCTGCCTTATTATTGTTGGAAGTTTTGGGTGGAAAGATGGTAGAGTGGAGGTTATCTCCCAAGGGATAGATAGTGGTTCGTGGCAATAAGTGGAATAGGTGTGGTTAAGGTTGACAAATGAGTTATGGTTGTGAGTCCTTTTAGAGTGTAGAGGAAGTTGGTAAGGTTGCATATGATGGTCTTTTATTCATATGTGTTTAAGCATGGCCTATATCATTCATATGCATTCATGTATAAGTTAGCAAATTTATGAAGATTTTACACTTATGTTTTGAATATGATCTTTTAAATGTAATGTTGCATTCTTACTGAGGCTAATTTGTTTATGATCACTCTTGTCTTGTACGTCTCTTTTACATTCAGGGATAAATGTTCCCAGGGGGAGATATTGAAACGACCCCAAAAAGTGCCCAAAAATATGCCTTAGAGTGCCCAGAATTTTAAATTCCATATACCACGAAATACGTACGCGATATCAGAATTTCGACTTCATATTCTTATTCAGGGGGTCAAAATTAAAGGGAAAACGGTCTTACCCCGATTTAAGAGCAAATGATTAGCAATTTATTTTTTCATAATTTTTCTTATCTAGAATTGATCCGCAACACGCCGCTGTCGTGGACATGCATTAAATTTGCCTCCGTGATAGGTCCGCGTCAGGGACTAGATACGAACCTGTGTATTTTGTTGGCAGTGACTTTTATCTCAATCCAAGTCTTTTGGTTTTGGGCCTAAGTGTTTCCAAATGTGTTTTTACCTACACTTAGCCTTATTTCACCCTTATATTATCCTAAACATTCCCCAATACTCACCAAAACACTTAACCAAATAGTCACTCCCAAATACAAGTCCCAAAACACTCATCCGAATCTAAGGATTTCCATTCAAGCTTCAAGTCTCCATCTTCAATTTTCATCAAGTTCATCTCCGAAGCTAAGGTATGACGGTTTCTTTCATGCGTTCCTTTCAACCATGATACCCAAGACTTCTTTTACTCAAATTGCATGATTTAAAATTGATTTACAAATGGGTTTTGCATACTATTAAATTCACTACACACTATGTTAAAGCAGTGTAAAGTTATGACTGTTTTGCTATGTTTTGAGCTATAAATCTTGGATTTATTGTAAGATTTGATAAGGGGTTTTGATGTATATTGCTTGAGGGTGTTTCATGGTTTTAATTTATGGTTTTACAATGGATTTTCTTGCGTGATTCATCTCTATATTTTATGGTTTTATACTAGCAGTACACACCCTCTAAGTGTTTGATACAATGTTCGGATATGGTTTCTTGAGGAATTGAAGGTCCAAAGCATGTATTATGAGTTGAATGACTTTATGAAGATGAAATGAATATTTATATGAGCTATGTTTATCACAAGCATCTATGCTATTCTAAGAGGACCTCCTTGGTGAAGGGTGTGATGTCCATCAGCCATTGTTGAGGGGTTGATACCTTGACCACCTAATTCGAGGGTGTAATATCCATTAACTGGCAAGGGGTTGATACCTTAGTCACCTTAATAGAGGGTGGGATGTCTATTAACAAGCAATGGCTTGATACCTTGGCCACCTAAATGGACGATGGGATGTCCATTGATCGACAAGGGGTTGATACCTTAGCCTCCTAAATGGAGAGTGAAATGTCCATTAACCGGCAAGGGGTTGATACCTTGGCCACCTTAATGAAGGGTGGGATGTCCATTAAAAGGCAAGGCGTTGATGCCTTTTCCACCTAAATGGTGGGTGGGATGTCCATTAACCATTGTTGAGGGGTTGGTACCTTGGACATCTTAATGAAGGGTGTGATGTTCACCTACCGATTAAGGGGTATATACCTTGATCACCCTGTAAGGGGGTAACAAACCTTGAATTCTAAGCACTAGTTGCTTGGTCTATGATGATGGTCTCCTTGTACTATGTAATATAATTTATATAAGCATGACGTTACTTCAAGCATCATTCATACATGTCATATCGTTACTATGTTATCCATTGTCTAAGTTTGTGCATTTTGATTATTTTGCCTATCTCTTGTTGCATTGCATCCTACATAATTAGTACTTTCAAATATACCAACACATACTCTATGCCTACATGATGTTACCATGTAGGAACCGGAGCTCCATTTGATCATCCTCCTCCACGTGGCTAGTGGCTTCCATTCAAGCTAGTTGGTGAGTCCTTATGTCAGAGGGCAATATCTATTTTCTTATGTTATGTATTAAAGAGTATCTTTGCTTTTTGGGATATTTTGACTTTGAGGGTGAGCCCGGTTGCTTGTCTTGGCCCCCGCTAAGTTCTATGTTAGAGATGTAATTGGAAAAATATGTATTATGCTTTAGCTTTGACTCACTATGCTATTCAAGTTATTTAAATATGATTCTCTCTTCCATAATCCCATTTTCCCCTTCTTTATGTATCTTATGATGAACTATCTAACTTCTGCAACCAAGGATGTGTGATGATATGCTATGATGCTTGTTTGGGATTCCTTCAGGTTCCCCATATGCCGGTCACATCTAGGCCCTAGGCATGGGTCATGAAAAATGTGATCATTTGGGAGGAGTTTAAGGCGGCATTCCTCAACCAGTTCTTTCCCCTTGAGCTTAAGGAGGCCAATATAATGAAGTTCATGAATTTGAAGAAAGGGTCTGTGAGTGTGATGGAGTATGCCCGCAAGTTCAACCAACTCTCAAAATATGCTCCATATTTGGTAGATGAACCAACGTCTAGATTGAATAATTTTGTGATGGGTGTATCCAATTTGGTGAATGAGGAGTGCTGGGCTACTATGTTGACTATTGACTTGGATTTGTCCCCTTTGATGACTTATGCCGAACAATAAGAGGGGCAAAAATTTAGGAAGAGGCGAAGTCGCGAGGCCAAGAGGGACCATTTTGATGATAAGTTCCAAAGTCCCAAGGGTGACCAGTTTCACCAAGGCGAAGGGCCTTCTCATGCTCCTCATAGAAGGTTCACAATGACAACCCAAGGGCCCAATGTGATGGTGGTGTGGTGGGCAATGCTATGTGTCCAAAGTGTAGTAGGGGTCATGGTAGCCCATGTTTGAAGGACAACAATGCTTGTTTTGGTTGTGCTGAAGTGCGGCATAAAGTGATGAATTGTCCACGTAATCGACGACAAGGATAAGAATGGTCATCCTCAAGACTAGGGTGCTAATACGGTTCCGTTAGGGAGAGGAAGCCAACAAGGTGTTTCCCCAAGGCACAATCCATTCTATGCTCTTCATCGGACGAAAGGGGTTAATGAGGTTCTCGATGTCGTTACCGGTATGTTTAAAGTCTTTGATTTTGATATGTATACATTGATTGACCCGGGTGCCACTCTTTTTTTGGTTACCCCTTTTGTTGCCAAAAAGTTCCATGTTAAACCCGAGTTGTTGTATGAGCCATATGAGGAGTCTACTCCCGTTGGTGCATCTATTGTTGCTAGTAGAGTCAATAAAAATTATCCAGTTTGCATTTTGCATAAAATATTTCCATGTGACTTTGTTAAGTTGGACATGTTAGATTTTGACATTATTCTTTGGATAGATTGGTTGCATGAATACTATGCCTCTATTAATTGTAGAACCCGTAGGGTCAAATTTGAATTCCCTAATGAACTCGTTCTTGAGTGGGAGAGTCATGATGTGGTGGTCAGGGGTAGGTTTATTTCATGCATTAAATCCCAAAAGTTGATCACTAAGGGGTGTCTCTATCATCTTGTGATGGCTAGGGATGTCGACTCCAGAGTCCCTCCCATAGAGTCATTTCCGGTGGTTGATGAGTTCCTAGATGACTTCCCAAATGACCTTCCTGGTGTTCCTCCGAAAAGGAAAATAGATTTTGGCATAGATCTCCTTCCCGTCACTCAACCTATTTCTATTCGTCCTTACCGTATGGCCCTGGTGGTGTTGAAGGAGTGACAGAGCAATTAAAGGACTTGTTGGGGAAGGTAGCCAATAACCTTAGTGTGCACTGGTGTTGTTTGTGAAGAAGAAGGGTGGTTCTCTTAGAATGTGTATTGATTATCGGTAACTTAATAGGGTCAGCATAAAGAATAAGTATCATATACCAAGGATTGATGATCTATTTAACAAACTTCAAAGAACTAGTCACTTCTCTAAGATTGATCTTCTATTCGGGTAGCATCAAGTGAATGTGATGGAGGGTGACATTCCTAAGACGGCCTTCTGGACTAGGTATAGGCACTATGAATTCGTGGTTATGTCTTTTGGGTTGACCAATGCACCGACTATCTTCATAGATCTTATGAATAGGGTCTTCAAACCCTACCTTGATTAATTTGTGGTGGTTTTTATCGATGATATTTTGATATATTCTTATAGTAAGGATGAGCATGTGAGCCATTTAAGGGTGGTGCTACAAAGGTTGAGGGAAGAAAAGTTGTATGCTAAGTATGTGAAGTGTGAGTTTTGGTTGGGGGAGGTTGCTTTTCTCGGCCTTGTGGTGTCGGGTGATGGTATTAAGGCGGATCCTAAAAAGACCAAAGTTATTAGAAATTGGCCTAGACCTTTGAGCCCATTGGATAGTAGAAAACATTTGGGGCTTAGTTGGTTATTAACGGAGATTGGTGAATGGATTTTCTCCTATCGCTTCTATTATGACAAAGTTGACCCAAAAAAGGCTACATTTGTGCGGACCGATGAGTGTGAAAATAGTTTCCAAACCTTGAAGGATAAGCTTGTGTCCGCTCCTATCTTGTCTCTACCAGAAGGGTTGGAAGAGTTTGTTCTGTATTGTGTTGCCTCTCAGATTGATTTGGGTTATGTTCTGATGCAAAATGGTAAGGTCATAGCCAATGCTTCTAGACAACTCAGGGTGCATGAAAAGAACTATTGTCCCCATTATATTGAATTGGCCATCATGGTATTTGTTTTGAAAATTTGGCGTCATTATTTGTATGGGGTGCATGTTAATGTGTTTAACGATCATAAAAATCTTCAACATGTATTCACTCAAGAAGATCTCAACTTTAGACAACGAGGGTGCTTAGATATTTCTTAAGGATTATGATATCAGTGTTCATTATCACCTTAGTAAGACTAATGTTGTGGCCGATATTTTGGGTAGGGTGTCTGTGGGCATGCTTGCACATGTTGGGGATAAGGGCAAAGAGGTGCATGGATAGGTCCATCTATTGGCAAGATTGTGGGGTTAGGTTGGAAGAGGTTGATAATAGTGGTATTGTGGTTGTTGACGGTTCAAAATCTTCCTTGGTAGATGAGGTAAAAGAAAAGTAAGATCGTGACCCCTCCTTGTTAGAATTAAAGGCCTTGGTGCGAGAGGGTAAGGTGAAGGTTTTCTCCCAATAGGGAGATGGTAACCTTAGCTACCAAGGTAGATTGTGTGTGCCTAGTGTGAATGATATGAGAGAGAGGATTCTTGAAGTGGCTCATAATTCTTTGTATTCTATTTACCCTAGTTCTACAAAAATTTATAGAGATTTGATGGAAGTGTTTTGGTGGGGTGGTAAGAAGAGAGATTTTGCTATGTTTGTGCCAGGTTTCCATAATTGCCAACAATTCAAACCCGAACATCAAAGACCGAGTGGTCTAACCCAAGATATAGAGATTCCTACTTGGAAGTGGAAGGAAATTAACATGGATGTGATTGGGTTTCCTAAGAGTAGAAAGGGTTTTGATTCTATTTGGATTGTTTTTGATACAATGACAAAATTAGCTTATTTCCTACTGATCAAAACTACTTACGGTGCCAAAGATTATGCTATGTTGTACATTTATGAGATGGTTAGATTGCATAGGGTGCCCTTGTCTATCATATCAAATCGTGGTACTCAATTCACTTCACACTTTTAAAGGTCCTTCCAAAGAGATCTTGGTACCAAGGTTAAGCTTAGTACGACCTTTCACACTCAAACGAATAGCCAAGACGGAAGAATTATCCAACCCATCTAGGGTATGCTTAGGTCTTATTTCTTTGAGTTTAAGGGTAGTTAGGATGATCATCTTCTATTGATTGACTTTGCATATAATCATAACTACGACACAAGTATTGGTATGGCTCCTTTTGAGGCTTTTTATGGAAGGCGTTATAGGTCCCAGTTGGATGGTTTAAGGTGGGGGAAATGGCCTTGTTGGGTCTGGATTTGGTTATGGAAGCCATCAAGAGAGTGAGGATTATTAGGGAGATATTGAAAACTGCCCAAAGTTGACAAAAATCCTATGTTGATATGAGGAGAAGGGATCTAGAATTCAAAGTTAGTGATTGGGTATATTTGAAGGTTTCACCCATGAAGCGTATTGTTCGGTTTGGCAAAAGGGGTAAGTTGAGCCCTATATTTGTGGGTCCCTATAGAGTGTTGAGAAGAATTGGTAAGGTGTCCAACGAGTTGGACTTGCCTAATGACATGCATATGGTACATCTAGTCTTCCACGTGTTTATGTTAAGTAAGTGTGTGGGTGATCCAAGTGCTATTGTGACTCTTGATGTTATGGGGGTTGTTGAAGACAATTTGAATTAAGAAGAGGGTCCAGTAGAATTCTTGTATAGGCAAAAGGTTGAGGAACAAGGATGTAGCTTCTGTTAAGTTCCATTGGAGGAATCAACAAGTTGAAAGTGCCACATGGGAAACCGAGGCGGACATGCAAAAACGATATCCATATCTTTTCCACTCTACTCAAGCCTAAGGTACTAATTTAAGTCCCTCTATGTGATTTCAAGTTTTATTTTTTAGCCCTTATGTCATTGCATGCATTCACATTTATATTGATAAGTTTTGTGGTGATTTTGTTGTTCATGTTGACACTTTTGAAAATAATGTTTAAGTGCATTTGTTGCATCTACATTGGGCCAAAATCTTCATGATTACTTTCCTTGCGTACGTTTCTTTGACCTTCGAGGATGAAAGTTCCCAAGGGGGAGAAATTGTGTCACCCCATAACTCCACGCTCTTATGTATCCATGTTTCAATCGTTATTTGCATAGGTGGAGAGTATATTAGGGTCATTGGAGACTTCTTGTACTTAGACGAGTTTAAGATTTCTCTATGAGTTGAGTTTTGGGTGTAGGTTCATGCAAGGGTCAACTTTAAATGAGCATAACTTTTAGCACACTTGTAATTCGATAGCCCATAACATGTCAAATAAAATCCCTTTGATTTAGCTTTCCAATGCACTTGGTTTCACCTCATTTCGAGTTCGTATGAAGGAGTTATGACCATTTTCGTAACACCCTCCCTTCTAGTGAAAGAACACGGGCACCTTGATGGGCAGTGAGCTTTTGGATGAGCAATGTGGATTGTATTGAGCTGGAAAAGGCCATTTTTGGCCTATGAAATGTGGCACGGGATGTGTGGCTTGCCACTTGTTGTGTGGCTAGTCGTGGAGTGTGTGCAAGTGAGGAAGAGTGGGTGTGTGAAGAGTTTTGACCAAGTGAGGAGCCACAGGCACCTTTGACGGGCTGTGGCAGGTCAGACGGCTCATGGCCTTTGGGTGTGGGGTGGTCTAGCTATATTTTTTTTCTCTAAATGTAGTTTAATGGACCACTACACAGACCGTGCAACACCACATGGCCCATGAAAGTGGACCGTCAAAGTGATGATGACGGTAATTTTTCTATGTTTTCCAACTTCCAATTTTTGACCAAGTCGCATCTCATGGGCACTCCACACAACCTGTGTGGGCCTCAGTGGGGAATCACTTTTCAAATTTTTCTCTCTGTTTATGAATGGTGTTTTCATGAATTTAATTTATTCTAATGACTTTTTTAGACATCCAATGCTATGATAACCTCCCCCAAAGACTTAAACCTTATTCCAAAGGATCAAACCCATTACTCTCAACCTGAATACACTCTCAAATCCTCTCAAAAGCCTCTACTAAGACCCCAATACAAATTCAAGGAAACTCAAGAGCAAGCTTTGGATTACAAGGCCCACTTCCAAACTTCAAGTCTTTCACAACTCAATTTCAAGAAAACTCAAAGTCTAAGGTATGCGACTTTCAATCATTGCTTTCTTTCACTTATATTGCCCAATCTTCCTTTTCACATAAATTTCATGATTCTATGTTGATTTACTTGTGTCTTACTTATTATGAATTTAAACTATGAACTATGTTGGGATTTTATAAAAGTGTGATTTTCTAAGTATGTTTTGAGTTATGAATCTATGATCTATCTTGAGATTTGATGGAGAGTTTTGATGTATCTTGCACGAGGGTATTACCAAGATTTGGTGGGTGGTTTTACATTAAATTTTCTTGCATGATTTCACTCTTGAATTGCATGATCGTATACTAATACTACATACTCGTCAAGTGTTTGATAAAATTTCAGGTTTAGAATTCCTAATCTATTGATGATCCATTGCATGGCCTATGACTTGTATGACTTTATGATAATGAAAGAAGGGTTTATATGTGTTGATTTCAAGAAAAGTATATATAGTGTTGAGAGTTGACCATAACCAATTGAGGGGTTGATACCTCCATCACCATGGTTGGTAGGGTGGGACAACCATCAACCAATTGAGGGGTTGATACCTCAATCACCATGGATGGTAGGGTGTGACAACCATCAACCAATTGAGGGGTAGATACCTCAATCACCTTGGATGGGGGTGGTATGCCATTAGCCAATTGAGGGGTTGATTCCTCAATAAATTGGTACCGGGGTGGTCATATCATCAACTAATTAGGGGGTTGATTCCTCAATCACTTCCAAGGCGTGGTCTACCATGGATTCCAAGTAGTAAGTTGTTTGGTTTATGATGCTGGTCTTTTCCTACACCTGTGATATGTTCTATATAAGCATGTTTTACTTTAAGAATCATTCAAGCACGTCATATTGCTATTTTGTTCATTCAATGTTTATTTATGCATTTCAATTATGTTGCTCAACCCTTGTTGCATTACATTCTACATACTTAGTACATTGAAATGTACTAACACAAACTCTATGCTTACATGATATTACCATGTAGGAACCAGAGACCCACTTGATCATCCTCCTCCTCCATATGGCTAGTACTATCTTTCAAAGCAAGTTAGTGAGTCCTCAACTTCGAGAACATGTTTCTTTGAATTTATGTTATGTATTGACTCTTGTTATGTTTGAAACTTATAACCATAACGGTGAGCCTGGAGATTGTCTTGGCCCTTCTCCTTTCTATTTATTAGAGGTGTTGTTGGAACTTTATGACATGTTAATGCTATAATATTGGCTTGTTATGCTTCTTTGGTATTAAAGATGTCCTTGAGCCTTGTATTTTCCCCTTTTTCCATCTATTGTTGATGTATGATTGCTTCAGTGACCAAGGATGTGTAATGATATGCTAAGAGGCTTCTTTGGGGTTACATCGGGATCCTTATTCGCCGTGTGACGTCTAGGCCCTAGGTTTGGGTCGTAACAATTTCATCCAACGAATCATCTTTATTTTTCTTACAAGTAGACATGCATTTTATCCTATATAGATCATTTTACATTTTTCTTATCAATGGGCATACATTCATATTGCATTCATCTGTATCATTGAGAAGCCATCCATTCGTTCATTTGCATTGCCAAAAGGGTCATTCATTCGTATTGCATTGACAAAAGGACCAATTATTCATATTGCATTTTCGAGAAGGCCATTCATTCATTTACGTTTACGAGAAGGCCATCATTCATTTGTCTTGCCGAGAGGGTCATTTATTCATTTGCATTGCTAAGAGGGCCATCCATTCATTCTTTTTGCATATTCATTCAACTGCATTGCCAAGAGAGCCATTCATTCATATTGCATTATTGAGAGGGCCATTCATTCAAATTGCATTGCTGAGAGAGCCATCAATTGATTTTCATTGTCGAGAGGGCCATCTATTCATTCATTTGCATTACTGAGAGGGGCCCAAGAGGGCCATTCATTAATTTTTCATTGCCAAGAGGACCATTCATTCATAGTGCGTCATCGAGAGGGCCATTCATTCATCTTGCATTTCCAAGAGGGACATTGATTCATTTTGCATATTAATACATTTTGCATTTCTAGGAAACAACCTCTCTACTTCTATGGTAGTGGTAAGGTCTGCGTACATTCTACCTTCCCCAGATCGCACTTATGGGATTTTACTGGGTATGTTGTTGTTGTAATACATTTTGCATTACTAAGAGGGTCATTCATATTACATTCAAGGAATCATCTTCATTCGTCCTATCAATGGACATGCATTTTTATTCTACATGGATCATTTTTCATTCATCTTACTGATGGGTATGCATTCATATCCTACCTATGGATCATTCTTCATTCTTCCTGGTAATGGACATGTATTCATATCTTATCAATGGATCCTATTTGTCTTTTCAAAAGACTTACACCTTGCTTTAGAAATCAGATGAAGGTTATCGGCATGCAATAAAAGAGATAACTAAGTATTGAAAGTGATGCTACTTTTTTCTTTATTTAATTTTGTCTCTACTGATAAAGTTTTTTCATCTTATTTTTTTCTAGAACATCCAAATAGATGCATTCTTAATCAAGCAACAGGTACAATTCAGGTCAACTAAGTTGCAATAATGTGGAACTTTTGGTATTAAAGAGCAACTTTCACCGCAGTCAAGAATGGTCAAATTGAAGGTCATATGTTCGGCCGAAATTGAGTTTGTCAAGTTTTTTTTTCCACGATCTCTTGCATCAATCATATCGAAAGAAAGGGATACCTGTTGACACCCAATTTTTGTCTAACATGAATCGACCCCAAAAAGTGCCCGAAAATGTGCCTCGAATCTTAATTTCCATATATCTCAAAATCCGTGCATGATATAATAAAATCTAACTTCATATTCTTGATAAGAGGGAAAAATTGAGTTGGAGATGGCTCTAACCCCGATTTTAGAGCAACTGTATCAAAATTCAAATATCTACAATATGTAAATTCTAGTGGAGATCTGCGTCCCTGCTGCGACACGGCTAGGGCGCGAATCAGTGTTATTTTTGGCTTTTTATTGATTGTCTGGTCCAAGTCCTTTGCGTCTTGGGCCAAAGCCTTCCCATGCATGAAAATACCTACACTTAGTCATATTTCACCTTCAAATCATAGAAGACATTCCCAAATACTCTCTCAAACACTTAGATAAATATTTCACCCCAAATTTAAAGTTCCAAAACTCATCTGGATCTTAAGGATTTCACTCACGCTTCAAGTCTCCATTTTCAATTTTTATCAAGTGATTCCCTAAAGTTAAGGTATGTGCGTTTCAACCATTAGATTCTTTCTCCCATGGTGCCCAACACTTCTTTTTACCTAAGTTGCATGATTCTAAGTTGATTTACTTCTGGGTATTACTTATTCTGAATTTGACTATTAACTATGTAATGGTTTCAAGAAATTGTGACTGTTTGAGCATGTTTTGAGCTATGAATCTAGGGTCCATTATGTGATTTGACGAGGGGTTTGAATGTAACTTACTTGATTGTATTACCTAGTATTGGTGGGTGGTTTTACATTGAAATTTTCTTGCATGATTTCACTCTTGTTTTGCAAGATTTTCCACTAGCATTACATACCCGCCAAGAGTTTGATAAAAAGTCTGGTTTTGGATTCATGAGCTATGAATAATCCAATTCATGACTATGTTATGAATGACTCTATGATGATGAAAGGAAGGTATATATGTGTTGCTTTCATGAAAATGTATCTGTTGGGATTAATGTTGACCAATCTCCTAGCTTGGGGAGGGGGTGGGAGGGGGTGTTAGGCCTGTGCTACCATGTTGAGGGGTACATACCTAAATCACCTAGCTTGGGGGGGTGGTAGGCCCATGCTACCATGTTGAGGTTTATGTACCTCAATTGGCTAGCTCGGGGAGGGGGGGGCTAGGCTCGTGCTACGATATTGAGAAGTACATACCTCAATTGCCTAGGTCGAGGGGTGGAAGGCCCGTGCTACCACATTAGGGGAGTATATCAATCAATTGCCTCACCAAGGAGGTAGTAGGCCTTGGTTATCTAATGCTGGTCACCTTCTTCACATGTAATATATTCTATAAAAGCTTGTTTTACTTCAACTAATGTTCACTCATGTCATATTGTTATTATGCTATCTTTTGCTTATGATTATGCATTTCGCCTATGTTGCCTATATCTTGTTGCATTGCATGCTAAATACTTATGTAACACCCCACACCTTACAATATTGGCACAATGCAAATGAAACATGACATGGTTTGGTCAAATTGACGCTAAATTTTAAAAGTGCTTGAATCTCGCGTTAATGGTCTATATAGGCGTCTAATGCTTAAGAGGGTCGAATGTATACATGTTTTGTGTCTAATTGAGGAGATTAAGGCCTTAAAATGAAGTAAGAGAATTGAGGTGCTTGTAGGACTTAAAAGCTAGCAGGTGAGTCACCTACTTGGTTAGCTTAAATTTGTTAGTTAAACGGAGATGAGGTGCAACATCGAATTTGTCCACATTCGACTACGAATAAAGTCTGTGTCAAGGGGGTAACTTTGGCCCATGTCTTAGAATCATAAATGGGCTATATTGTCAGCCCAATAAGTATAATAAAAAGGGCCCAAAGACATCATAAAACACTTGACAAATTGGGACAACCCAAGTAAAGAAGAAAGTTGAAAATAGTCAGCCCAAGTCCATCAAGTTGGTGCTCAAAAAAGGCCCAAGTTTGAGGGACAAGCTACTGGGTAAGCTACATAATAATATGTGGTATATTATGGTCAAAATTTCAAGGAAAGGTCGGACAAATACCTCTTTATAAAGAGCTCCAATGTAGCTCCACAATTCACTTTCAACTTGACCTCAAAAAAATCAGATTTGCTCTCTAAAGTTCCTCTCAACTTTTCTCAACTTTGTGAAGCAGCCAAATGACTCTTTTAGGGTTATTAAGGAGCCTATAAACCTTGAAGACTATGGTAAGTAATTATAGTTTTCTATTTAGTATAGTTTCATAATGAAAAACAAGAAATAGATTCTAGTTACGCTTCCTGAAATTGTTGGACAGATTCTGTGCAGAAGTTGCTGCAACTTTTCCTTTTATTTTGGTGATTTCTCTATGTTTTGTAAGTTGTATTATGAAGAGAATTTGGTGTTGTTAACACGGTTTGATTTATAAACATCACCCTAAGGTTTCTGCTCTGATTTTTGTTTCATGTAACAACCGTGTTTTATCGTGTATCTTAAGCGTCATGTTGGTTAGAACTTGTGGACTATTGGATAGAAGGATATTGCCTCACATTCTTCATGACTTCTTGAGTGATGTTGTAAGATTAATTTAGATCTGTTTATATGTGTAAATGTTGCTGGAATAGTTTGGTTAGAGATGGAATAGGTTTGGAGTTGTCAACGTCGAAATGTAGCGAAGGAACGTAACGTTATGTTGTACGTCTTTAGATTGTGTGGAATTGTGATGTATTGTGCTTTATAGTCTATTGTGATTGTGTGGAATAGTGATGTATTGTGCTTTATAGGCTATCGTATGGCTTTTATGGCATTAAAAGAGGATGCGCATGATGTGTATGTGTGAATGTGTGTTGGAAATTATGATTAGGTCGGAAAGATTAAATGAATACACTTGGGTTTATAAACACCCGCTTGCTGCCCGTGTATTATTTTGTTATGTAATTTGGGCTGCCAAGATGTATCTATTGGCTACTAATGCTAGTTTTATCCCTTACTATGTTGTAGATAAGTATTTGGAGGAACGGAAGGTTATCTTGAGATAGTAACAAGGTCCAACGGCGAGGTATGTAACGTTACTTGATTTCGTTTTACTTGGCATGAAACATAGATCGTTCCTTGGTACATAAAGGCACTCACCAACTCTGACACAACTATTAACCATGTCTCCACTCTTTTACATGTTCAAGTGATTCCATACATAGTCACCTTCAAACCTACATGATTTTGACACCTAGTTACATGTGTTCCTGCTACAAAATAAAGTTCATGAGTTGTTCCATTTCATACGCATTTCATTATTTGTGTAATGTACTATTTTCATTGTCATATTGTCTTGTGTGACTATCCACATGTCACATGCTACATATGCGGTCCTACAACTCCAATATTATGGCCACCCAAAAGAATCATCTTGAAGGAAATTAAAAGATAAAGTTTATAGTTTTTGATAGGTGGTAGCCCGAAGGGTGGAGATAGCACCTAGCCAGGGACGATCCTATCAATGGGGGTTAGCCCGAGGGGTTGAGTATAACCTTGCCATGGATGAACCCGATACATTTTTACCACTGATCAGTTGGTCATTGGTATTACAGCTGTACACAGAATTTTACAGTAAAGGTAAAGTAATATAAAGAAGACAAGATCCCATAGTACAATTGAAGGTGGTCTCTTATTCTACACCAGTGTACAGTTTCATTTGAGTTGTTACTTAATATATAGTAAATCCTACCTGACATAATCAGTACATTATCTCGTACTGATGTCCCTTACGGGGGACCTGCATTTCATGCTGCAGGTACAGGTGTTAGTAGATCTCCCCAGTAGGAGTACAGGATATTCAACTGCTGTCACCAAGCTCCAGGTTGCTTCGGGGCTTTGTACATGTCTAGAGCTTACATGTTTTTATTGCACAGTTTGTTGAGGCGGGGCCTATCCCGACCCTTATCAGATATTTTTCTTTATTTAGAGGCTTTCTAGACTATGTAAAGCAAAGTGAAGTCATGTCTTGTACTATAGACATTGGGGCCCCAACGGCCTAGTCATATGCATTTCCTTTTGGGTTGTTATCACTGTTTATATTCTTAAAGGCATGTCAAACATAGAAACCCATCACAGTATGTATAGAAAATGTATAGATAAAGGTTGGTTCTCCAGAGCCTTATCAATGACGGGTGCCAATCCGCCCTAATGGGACTTTGGGGCGTGACAAAAGTGCTATCAAAGCGGGTCATCCTAGGGAGTCTACAAAGTTGTGCCTATGTAGAATCCTGTTTATCGATATGTTGTGCACCACATTTATAAGCAGGAGGCTATGTGGCATTTAGGAGTTGTTACTTTCTTTCAATTCTTTAGATCGTGCCCTAAAGTCAAGTGTAATAGGTGCATTATGTCTAATTCCTAAATTCTTTTGTATAGCAAATATGCCAGAAACAAGGTATAATAAAGGTAAAGGGAAGGGAATAGAAATGGTGGTTGGTATACCCAGCCAGGGGAGACAACACGATGAGCTATGAGAGGAGTCTTTGTCACAGACATCTCCAACTCCTCCAGTTCCTAATGAACCTGAGAGTGGTGGAATTCCTCCAGAACCACCCATTGATGCTACCCTGCAAGATTTGAGAAATGCAGTCCAACTATTGACCCGCATAGTTGTTGGTCAAGGCCAAAGGCAAGAAGGTTCAGTTATGGGTACAGACGGTACAGATAGGGCATCTGGTATAAGGATACGTGATTTTCTTAACTTGGACCCTCCATCCTTCACTGGGTTAGACCCCAGTGAAGACCCACAGGATATTATTGATCAGATTCAATGTACTTTAGATGTTATGCACGTAAGTGGTACAGAAGCTGTCGAGTTAGAGACCTATAGGCTGAAGGGTATGGCTATGTTGTGGTATGAAGCTTGGAAGCAATCTAAGGGTATAGATGCACCTCCAACCACCTGGAAAATTGCCATTGGAAATCCGAGAAGCCCGTGCAGATTAATTCCTGAACCTCCACCAGGGGAATATGAGTGTGAGGGAGTATAACCTCCAGTTTAATTCGTTGTCCAGGTATGCTCCTAATGTAGTTGCGACAATAGAAGATAGAGTTCACGGTATGTAGATAGATTGGATACGTATCTAGTCAGAGACTACACTATTGCTTCCTTGAATAAAAACATGGACACAGCAAGAATGCAAGCTTTCACACAGAAATTATAGGACTAGAGATAGAGGAGAAGGACACAAGAGTTGGAAAGGGGGCAGGCTAAAATAGCCAGATCTACAGGGCAGTTTACACCACCCCAAAGTGATCTCAGGCCTCAGTTTTCTAATAGACCGTCTAGGCCATCATCCTCCTACTCTGCAGCCAGTGCTCCACCCCAACTTCAAGTGTCTAAAAGTAATCAGTTTGGTCAATGAGGTAAAGGGCAAGGTTCACGGATAACGGGTTATTCGACATGCCAACCAGTGACTCCCAGACAACCTTATAGACAGTGTGGAAGAAATCATCCGGGTATATGTCATGTTGGGACAGATGTTTGCTATTGGTGCAGTGTACCGGGGCACATAATAAGAGACTTCCCGAGGAGGCGTATGAGAGGTATGGCACAATCTACTGGGTCAGTTGTTGCATCATCATCATCAGTTCTCCCAGCAAGTAGGGATCAACAAGCACTTATGGGCCGTGGTAGAGGTGTTAGAGGGGCAGGTAGCTCTAGTGGAGTCCAGAATCGCACGTATGCACTGGGGAGTCGGCAGAATTTGGAAGCTTCACTTGATGTTGTCACAGGTACATTGTCCATCTTTTCACATAATGTATATGCATTAATTAACCCTAGTTCTACACTATCATACACCACTCCACTAGTTGCTGGAAAGTTTAAGAGAGCACCCAAACTATTGAACAAACCATTTGAAGTGTTTACACCTACTGGTGACACTATTATGGCTAGAAAGGTTTATTATGACTGTGTAGTAACTGTTTGTGACCATGACACATTGGCTGACCTAATTGATCTAGATATGGTGGAACTTGATGTTATTATGGGTATGGATTGGTTAGCTTCTTGTTATGCCACTGTAGATTGCCGAACTAAGAGAGTGTACTTCCACTTTCCAAATGAGGCAGTTATTGAATGGGAAGGTAATGTTGGGGCACCAAAAGGGAAGTTTATCTCTTACTTTAAGGCCAAAAAAATGATATCTAAGGGGTGTATATGTTATTTAGTTAGAGTAAGAGATATGGAGGTGGAATCGCCAACTCTTCAGTCAGTCCCAGCAGTGAATGAATTTGTTGATGTGTTCCCTGAAGAACTCCCAGGCTTACCTCCTGAACGAGAAATAGAATTTGGTATCAACTTACTTCCAGGCACTCAACCTATTTCTATCCCTCCATATAGAATGGCCCCGGCAGAATTACGTGAATTAAAAGAGTATTTAAAAGACTTGTTGGAGAAGGTTTTTATAAGACCTAGTTTGCCCCCTTGGGGTGCACCAGTGTTGTTTGTATGCAAAAAGGATGGTGCCTTGAGAATGTGTATCGACTATCGACAATTGAATAAGGTGACAATTAGAATAAATACCCCCTCCACAGGATTGATGATTTTTTGACCAGTTACAGGGTGCCAAATGCTTTTCAAAGATTGATTTGAGACCAGGTTATCACCAAGTAAGGGTGAAGGAGCAGGATATACCCAAGACAGTTTTCAGAACGCGCTATGGTCACTTTGAATTTCTTGTTATGTCATTTGGGCTAATAAATGAACCAGCAGTTTTGTGGATCTGATGAACAGGGTATTCAAGCCATTCTTGGATTTGTTTGTGATAGTGTTTATAGATGACATTTTGGTATATTCAAGATCAGAAGAGGACCACACAAATCACTTACGACAGGTGTTTCAGGTTCTTCGTGATCAACAATTGTATGCAAAGTTTTCTTAATGTGAATTTTGGCTAAAATCAGTAGCATTCTTGTGTCATATTGTTTCTGATGAGGGAATAAGGGTTGATTCACAAAAGATAGAAGTTGTGAAAGATTGGCCAAGACCAACAACACCCATGGAAGTTCGGAGCTTCCTAGGCTTGACAGGTTATTACAGGAGGTTTGTTGAAGGGTTTTCTTCTATTTTTGCACCTCTAACAAAGATGACACATAAGGCAACCAAGTTCTAATGGAACGATGCATGCGAAAGGAGCTTCCAGGAGCTGAAAAATAAGCTAACTTCTGTACGTGTGCTATTACTTCTAGAAGGTACTAAGGGGTATGCGTACTGACACAGAATGGTGGGGTAATTGCTATGCATCCAAATAGCTACGACCACATGAGAAAAATTATCCAACACATCATCTTGAGCTAGCAGCAGTTGTATTTGCATTGAAAATATGGCGCCACTATTTGTATGAGGTCCACGTTGACATATAGACTGACCATAAGAGCCTGCAGTACATCTTTAAGCTGAAAGACATAAACTTAAGACAGCGGATATGGCTAGATCTAATAAAGGATTACGACGTTGATATACTGTACCATCCAGGAAAAGCAAATGTGGTAGCCGATGCCCTGAGTTGTAAGGCAATCATGAATACTAGTGATCCTGCTGTGATAAGTCAAGAAATGACCAAGGATCTATGTCAGTTAGCTAATCTGGGAGTTCATCTCCTTGAAACTCCAAAAGAAGGGGTTATTGTGCATAATGTTGTGGAGTCTTCATTGGTAATAGAGGTGAAAGAAAAATAGTTTGAGGACCCTGTTCTACGACAGCTTAAGGAAAAGGTGAGTCAGGGTATGGTAAAGGGCTTTAATCTTACACAAAATGGAGTACTATACTGCCATAATAGATTATGTGTACCTGATATTAATGGGTTAAGAAAGAGTATAATGGAAGAAGCCTATCATTCTCGATATTCCATCCACCCAGGATCTACTAAGATGTACCATGACCTGAAGGGAATATTTTGGTGGGGAGGCATAAAAAAGGACCTTGCAGAATTTGTGGCTCAATGTCCAAATTTACAACAGGTGAAAGTGGAACACCAAAAGCCAGGAGGTTATATGCAGTATATAGAAATTCCAACATGGAAGTGGGATATGATCAATATGGATTTTGTTACAAGTTTGCCTCGCTCATCTCAGAAGTTTGATTCCATATGGGTAATAGTTGACAGACTCACAAAGTCAGCACACTTCTTG
>JAOTQR010086670.1:0-80571 GCA_025774065.1 Solanum ossicruentum
AGAGGACAGACAGAACATCTACTACACTCATCCTCACTATCAAATCTGATATGTGTGAGCAGGTGCTGCAATACTCTAGTGGATGGATGCCCAAGTCTCCTGTGCCATAACATCTTCTCTGTTCTATTATGTTGTGTCATCATCACTGCATGATCCCTCTTATTTTCTTCTGATTACAGGGCTGCAGGTAAATGATATAAGCCATTCACTTCTCTACCAATCCCTTTCAATCTTCCAGTGGAGAGGTCCTGAAGCAAGAAGAAATCAGGAAAGAAATTGATTGAGCAACTCAACTTTTTTGTCAGCTTTGACGCTGATAATAGATTATGTTTGAAATCAGACACCACTAGTACATCTCTTAACAAGTTTCCATCAGCCATGTTACAACATCCAACATGTGACACTTGTGCAGTTTTTCCATTAGGCAAATACACTATTTTATTAACACTCTCAGAGGTATGGGATAATTTATCCAGATCGTGTGTCATGTGACAGGTGGCACCTGAGTCAACTATCCAATTTCCTTCTTCTCCCTTTATTTTTACCTGTGTGTTATGATCATTAACAGAAAAAGTATTAGTCATAGCAATTATAGCTGCATGTTTGTCTTGTTATCTATCCCTTTACTTGAGTTTGGTCAGATACCGAAGCCTCCCTCTCTAACAAGTGCAAAATCCTGTTGTATTGATTTGAAGTAAGGGCTGGTTGTGCTTCAATGTTTTTCCCAGAATTATCAGCCGAAAAAACATCTTTTGATTCCCTTTCATTTTTGTGAATATTCACATGGTTCACTATGTCAAGATCCTTTTGCATCCCACTTTGCGTTGCATTTGGTCCGGCCTTCTTCTTAAATTTCCAGTCAGCTGGGAAACCAACAAGCTTGTAGCATATATCCTTAGTTGCCACTGCATTTTACAAAAATCACTGTACAGATTGTTGTTCCTTCTTGGCTTGTAGGTGCTGAAGTTCCCCAAATTGCCTGCATTCCCACTTCTTCCAGGATACGATCCCAACTGCTCACCACTCTCCATCGAGTCATAACCTCCCCTTTTATAGCAATTTCCCTTCCCAGCGTGCAATGCCATGGATTTATTCACACTTGAACTGGCAGTCACACGCTGACTCTCATCTGATATGATCATTGCATAGGCCCTACTCACGTTTGGCAAGGGATTCATCATGACTATTTGACTATGCGCATGACCACATACATCATTGAGTCTCATCAGAAAAGCAAACAATTGTAGATATTGTATGTGATCAACATACATCCTAGATTTTTCACAATCACATGAAGGTGGAGGGACCAGAGCATCAAATTCGTCCCACAATAACCTCATCTTGGTGAAATATGCAGAAACAGTCAAATTACCTTGGTTCAGGTTACAAATTTCCCTGTGAATCTGATAACTCCTTGAACAATCCACCTTGTTGAATCTCTCATTCAAGTCTGCCCAAACCATCGCCGAATCCGAGGCATACATAATTCCGCTCAGTAATTCCTTCGACACAGTGTTCATAATCCACGCGAGAACAAGTGCGTTGCACTTTTCCCATTGTTCTTCTAACTCAGGACCGTAATTAGACTTTCTACACGTTCCGAGCACGAACCCTAGCTTGCTCTTGGCGCGAAGTGTGATGAGCAGTGATCGACTCCACAGAGAGTAGTTTTCAGTCCCTGTGAGTTGCACTGAGGTGAGTACACTCCCAGGCGTGTATGATGGATGAAGGTACAGAGGGTGGTTCCTAATTTTCTCCACGTCATCAAGTGATTCAATCTATTTGTCAATTGATTCGCGAATCGATTCCCGGCCACTGCGATTTCCGTCATCCTTGAACTCGCTCAAGCCTTGTTCCCGTCGTCATTGCCATCCTTAAAGGTGGAACTCTGATACTATGAACAATTTCCATGGGGTCGCCGTCGTTGAAGAAGAAGGTGGATTGGGGACTAGGGCTAAGCCCTGTTATTAGCTCTTGTAAAAGGGAAAAAATATGAATGTATTGTATTGTTCTGTGTATGTACAGTATAAATATATTTATATCCTATACTATTCCCTATATTATTTATAGTGTGGCTCATGGTGTGGAATAATTTCCCAACTAATCTAACTAAAATAATAAATTAACTAATACAATACAATTAACTAACTAATTAGTCATCCAATAAATTTACTGGCCAAATTTTGAATAATTAATAAATAAATAAATAATGCTAAGAATTTTTAAAAAAAATAAAAGATAAGTGAGAAAACATTTAAATGTTGGATGTCAGTACACTTAATTAACATATGAAAATGAAACCAGCATTTGTTGTAGCTAATGTTAGACTTGTTTCGCTCTGAAAGTAGAACTTTAAAAATGACCATTTGACTTGAACAATTTCAAAACTTTAAGATTGATTTTTGGTAACTAGAATAAAGGACCGAAATCCCAACCCTCTATCTTACATCAATTATTATGAATCCAAACTAGAACATATCTAAATCACGAGAGCAATTTAATATGTAAAGAAAAAAAATGAATATTGCTAAAATGTAAACAATGAAAGATGATCCCATCCAAATTTACTTGTTTTGCTATTTTGATATTCTAAGATGTGATAATGACTCCCCGTGTGAAAATGATGTCAATATCAAGTAATCAAAAGAAGCCTTCTTGCAGCGATGGAGAGTCTATTGTGAAGACTCCATTTACTCCCCAAGTGTTCTTGCAAATAAAGAGATAATAAGAAGATTAGTAAACAAATTCAATTTTAAGTGATAATAAATGTAGAACCAAGTAAAGTTATATAACAAATACATTATTCAGCGATAATAAGAACCAAGTAAAATCATACAACAAAGATACTATTCAGAATAAGAATCATGTGAGCTTCAGATAAGATACCCATTTCGCAATTGACTCAAAATAACTTTTCTATAATATGTTTCTTTTTATTAATGACTTAAACAATCCAAAAGTTCAATCTCTTGAATGAAATCAAACCATGACCTTTAAGATTTTACATACGCTGCTATCTAAAATCTAAAAGGCTACATATACAGCTAAATTTACTAAGTTAAAGATTATGTCATACATAGATGTACTTAGTCATCAGTGGGAAAGGAGCTTTATAAATAATTGTATTTAGTATGTATAGAAAAACATAGAGCCAGTGTAATGTGTCTACTTTACATTTTTTTAGTACGGAAAGTACATAACAGGCACACCTATGTAAAAAAAGTGTTCCTAAAAAATATTTTTACACAGCAAAATATATAAAAAAGTTTATTATCACATAGGGTACCAAACAACACCAATTTGGAATTAAATAGATATTGTAACTAACTAATGTGAAACAAAATGATTCTTTAAAACATGAATAGGACACAAATTGAAACCTTTCCTCAGGATAAAGTAAATACATTTTTAATGAACTTTCATGATGGTAAAAATAAACAAAAATTACTCTGGATACACTCTTTTCTTGAAGCTTACATAACATTTTTTATCATAGAGACAAATTAAAAAAGAGGGCGAAAACCACCTGTAGCACGGCAGTGAATATGGGTCCTCTAATTGTGGGCCTATGCTCAAACAAAGAACTACAAAATTAGGCAAGTTCAAATCCAAAAAACGCTGCAAAAAGAAAGATAATTTAAGAGCAAAGTGCAATGTCTTCCCCCAAAAACAACTCTCATAAATGGACTCCAAGTGCTAGAATTTATAGGGATCGAAAACTAGAGTTCTCATTTTGAAAATTAAAAATCAAAGAGTAGTGTAGGGGTCACAAGATGGCTTTAGTGTTTGAAGATGTAGTGGTTGAAAAATCTTTTGGATCTGAGATTTAACTCTTTGTTCTTGGAATGGCATGGTTTGCCTTCGACTTTGCTTTCTCTTCATCTATGAAAATGAAAATAAAGATAGAGAGGGAAAGAGAATCTGTAAAGATGCTAAAATTTGTTTAAGAATGAAGAAACAATTTTTGTATTATGAGAGATTAGTTGGAGTGGGTCAGAAATGAGAAAGGAAAGAGAAAGAGATATAATGATATAAGAGTAGGTTAAAAAGTATTACTGAGCTTAATTTGGTATGGACTGGGTTGACATTCTTTAGATCCAAAAAAATGGATTTTGACTTAGTGAAATTAGTTCAAATTTTCTAGCCTTTATCTTTCTTCCGTTTAAAATAAATTGAGTTTCTAACTTCATGACTAATACAATATATATTATATGATAGAAATATAAAAATAAAATATTGATATTATAACTTTCTTCCCATATAGAAATATAAATTTAAAAAATATCAATTTATATTTAGTTTAATACATATGAAACTTGAAATAATATTATGATAATCAATTGTTTAAGAAAAAGAGTTGCAAAGTGATAGTAGTGGTCTGATAATTAAAATAATGAAAATGTCAGGACCCAAGTTTAGGGCCTAGATGTGACACGGCGAATGGGTATCCAAAGGGACCCCGAACAAGCCTCTCAGCAATCATTTATATATTGTTGGTCGCGGAAACAATTAAAAAACAATAAGAGAATAGAAATAAAGATGAAGGGACGAAGGGAAGTCTTTCATAACAATATCATCAAAGGAGTCAAAGCTCAAAACACAAATACATAATTTACCCAATAACACCTTTAGCATAGATTGGGCGGGGGCAAAGACAACTTTCCAGGATCACCTTCATAGTCATTATCATCTAAACAACGAAAAGATTCTTTACATAACATAGGTTCAACAGCTATCGTCCTCGGAGTTGAGGACTGACCAAGCTTGCTTTAAGAGATTGTACTAGCCACGTGGAGGAGGAAGATGATCAAGTGGAGCTCCGATTCCTACATGTTAACATCATGTAGGCATAGAGTGTATGTTAGTACGTTTGAAAATACTAAATATGTAGGATACAATGTTACAAGAGATAAGCAACAAAGTTAAAATACATAATTAGGCAATGGATGAGCATATAATAATATGACATGCATGAATGATGTTTAAAGTAAACATGTTTATATAAAACATATCACATGTATAGTAAGAGACCATCATTATGGATTCCAAGGCCTATCACCCCCTTGGAGAGGCCATTGAGGTATCAACCCCTCAATTGGTTGATGGTTGTCACACCCTACCATCACTGGTGATTGACGTATCAACCTTTCAATTATTTGATGGTTGTTACATCTTACTATCCATGGTGATTGAGGTGTCAACCTCTCAATTGGTTGATGGTTCTCGCATCCTACCATTCATGGTGATTGAGGCATAGAACCCCCTTAACAAGGTGTGGTCACTTGCAACCGTATATATACTTTTCAAGAAATCAATGTGCATACACATTCCTATCATCATCCTAAAGCCACTAAATCACTCATAAGTCATGCAATAGACCTTCAATAACTCAGGAACCCTAAATGGACATTTTATCAAATATTTGGCGGGTGTGTAATGCTAGTTTAAAATCATGCAATTCAACAATAAAATCATGAGTAAGATCTCTAGTCCTTACCCTAATAGCTTTATGGTGGTTTTGATGATGATAATGTGTTTCGTTCCCTAATAAGGTAGTGCATGTGACTCATTGGAGGGTAGTATTAAAAGTTTAAGGAAGGAGGTTGGGTGCTAGTAAGAGAGATGGTAATTTTGGTGTTAAGAGGTTGCCTTTCTAGGTTGCATGGTACCCGGTAATAGTATTAAGGTGGGCTTTAGTAAGATGAAGGTAATTAGGTGTTTGCCTATATCTTGACTTTCTTGGGGTATTTTAAGAGCCTCTTGGGTTTAGTGGGATACTACTAGAGATTGTGAGTAGGTTCTCTTCTATTGTTACTCCTATGACTTAATTGACCCAAAGTAAGGCCATGTTCTGACCAACATTTTGAGTAAGCTAATTTGATAGGTCCAGGAGTTGCTATTTTTTGTGTTATTCCAAGGTGCTAGTAGGATTCATGTGTATGAGGGTTGATCATTGATCCCTTCCAATCAAGGATACCAAAATTATTTTCAAGAAAACCTGCATGGATTTTACTTATTTTAATTTGAGATTTGAATATTATGATTCCTAAAATTCTATTGATGCATGGATAGTATTTATTTGATGATTTTAATGTGATTTAAACTATTACATAAGGATTTACTTTGGGTTTATGAAGTTATAAGTATGTATGTTCCCCTTTTCAAATTGTTTATGTATGAGATATTACACTATAGATTTAAATATGGAATTAATTATGTTTTCACTTCAACTTCATATTATAAATGTTGATTTTTAAATGATGTCTTAATTACCTGTGTCATTTCCTCATCGTTCATAGCGTATGCATTCATGTACATGGATTATTTTGAAAAAATATTATGCTATGGGTAAGCCCAATTTCGTTTTATGGCATGATTTTGATAAAAGGTTGGTTATGACAATATTGTGATCACATGTATGTCTTTGATTTTGGCTCTTTAAGCATTTTGGGTTCTTACACCATTTTATATATGAAGGGGCTATTCCTATGCATGAATATTATGACTATGAAATTATGATTTTGGCATTTGAACCTAAGTATGAATTATTATACATGACGTTTGGCTTTTAAGCCCAAGTGTGAGTTGAAATAATTTGGGAAATGAATATTACCTCTTTGAAAAGTATGTACATGCATATTATAAGTATTCTTGTGGGATGACGACTTAGCCTGTTGTGTTGAGGATCTTGGGGTAGTTTGGGCTACTTGCATAGCATGTTTCTAATGAGTGTGGAACTCGTAAGGCTGTAATATGATGGGTAAAGGATGGTTGATCTATTTAGTCAGCTACAATAGGTTAGTCACTTCTCTAAGATTGATCTTTGGTTCACTTTTTGTCCCTAAGAGAGGATGAGGGTAGGTGATATCCCTAAGTATCCTTTTCGGACTGGGAGTGAGCACTTTGAATATCGATGTGGTTGTTTGATTGGCTTATTCATCAGTAGTGTTTATGGGTTTCATGAATAGGGACTTAAAACCCTACCTTGGTATGTTTTTGGTGGTTTCTATTGATGAGCTTTGAATTTATTTAGAGCTTGCGAATTATTTAGGGGATTGGTTGCTAGATATGGTAGGTGTGAGTCGAGGATAACAAGAAGATTTTTAGAACTCCTTAGGGATTATGGTATGAATAGCAATTGGTTTTTTCGTTGAGGCTAGTGTTGGGATTGGTGCTTTAGGTGTCCTAGTGTGTGTTGATAATGGTGGTAAAGAGATGCCCAATAGAGTCCAGCGGTCGGCTAGATAGAGAGTTAAGTTGAAGGAGGTTGAGAATTGTAGTATAGTGTTCTTGATGGGTCCAAATCTTCCTGGGTTAAGAGGATTAGAATAGGCAAGGCCTTGATTTCTGCCATATTAGAGTTAGAAGTTTTGGGTGAGAGAATGATAAAGTGGAGGTTGTCTCCCGAGGGGGAGATGGCGATTGTGGTACTAAGCGGCTTAGGTGTATATAAGATTGGCAATTGAGTTGAGGATTGTGTGTCCTTATAAAACATAGAGGGAGGTTGGTAAGGTTGCATAAGTTTCGGAATTACCTATGGTAGGGGTATGGTTTATCCAATTTTCCATGCTTCTAGGTTGAGGGGATGTATTGGTGACCCTAGTGCTGTAGAACTCTTTGAAGTTTGGGTGACGTGGAGGATAAATTGGCTTAGAAGGAGGTTCTGGTAGAGATGTTGGATGGATGAGTGGGGAAATTTATTGATTGATAATGATGTAGTGTTCATCATGTCCCTTTGGAAGAGTTGTCTACTCATCTGTGTTTCTCAGAGAGCTGGTGCGGTCATTGAGAGGTGGTATCCGTATCTCTTTCATCTATTCAAGCTTATGATGACATGCCAAGTCCTTTCTATGATTCCAAGTCTTACATTTCAACCCCTATGTCATTCATATTCATTCATCTTTAAGTGGATAAACATATAATGATGATTTCACACTTATGTTGAGATTTTGAAAATAGTGTTTTGCATGATATGTTGCATTCTTTTTTTTGATTGTTTGTTCATGATTACCCTTGTCTGATACGTCTCTTTTACATTCGAGGACGAATGTTCCCAAGAGTGAGATATTGTAACAACCCCAAAAAGTGCCCCAAACTTTCCTCAGAATGCCTGGAATTTTGATTTCCTTATATCTCAAATTCGTTTGTCATTTCGAAAAAATGACTTAGGATTCTTGCTCAAGGGGTCCAAATTAGGTGAAAAAGGGTCTAACCTCGATTTAAGGGCAATAGAAAAGCAATGATGGAAATAAATTGCATCCAATAGGATTTGAACCTATACCAAAGGTTTAGAAGACCAACAATTTCTAATGAGTTGTTTGGGATACCCTCGTGACACGCCTTGGGCATTCTTTAGTATAAATCCCTTTACATATTCTCTCCACGATGCAGAGATGTGTTTTTCGCTTGGCAGCTTTTCCTATGAGGCCTAAAATATTGTAAGTGTTGGGCCTAAGTTTCCCAAATATGTTTTTATCAATACTTAGTCAAATTTCACCCTTATATCATCCTCAACATTTACCGATACTCCCCAAAATACTTAGCCATATTTTCACTCCAAATTCCATGATGCTCAAAACCCTCATCCGTATTTAAGGATTCTCTTCAAGCTTCAAGTCTCCATTGTCAACCTTCACCAAGAACATCTCCAAAGCTAAGGTATGTGGTGTTGAACCATAGGGTCCTTTAACTCATAGTTCCTAAGCCTCCTTCTTACGAATATTGAATGATTTGAAGCTGATATTATATGTGGGTCTTGTAAATTGAGAAATTTACTGCCCAGTGATTTTAGTTCATGAAAGTATGGTTGTTTTAGCATGATTTGAGCTTCAAATCTTTGATCTAATGTTTGATTTGTGAGGGGTTCTGATGTGAATGTCTTGGGGATGTAGCAAGGTGTTGATTGATGGTTTTACAATGGATTTTCTTGCATGATTTCATCTCTAAATTCCATGGTATTTTACCCCCATTGCATACCCCCAAGGTGTTCGATAAAATGTCTGGTTATGGTTTCTTGCGGAAATGAAGGTTCAAAGCATAAGATGTGATATGAATGATTTTATGATGATGAATAAGCTTATGTATATGATTATTCCTATATAAAGTATTATACCAGAGCATATGATAAATCCTATATAAAGTGATGCATTAGACCATGCCTAATCCGGGGGGACAAGAGCTCAGGTAAACTATCGAGGGGTTAGTACCTTGGTAATCGAGGTAGGGGTTAGTACTCACCAACCATGTGAGGAGTTCATACTTCGCCACCTGAATGATAGGTGTGATTGTCATTAACCATGTGAGGGGTGCATCCCTCATCACCTAGGGTGTTGGGGTATGACCATCACCATCTTAGCCCAATATAAAGTTTGATAGCTTGATTGGTCTCATCTTCACATATGATATCCTATACAAGCGTGGGTTACTTAAGCATGTTTTACTTATGTATTGATCATACTTGTCATATTCCTATGTTATGCCTATTTCCTATCGTTATGCATTTTTGATTATGATGCTTATCTCTTATTGCATTGTATTCCACATACTTAGTACATTCAAAGGTACTAACACATACTCTTTCCTACATTATATCAGCATGTTGGAACCGGTGCCCAAGTTGATCATCCTCCTCCATGTAACTAGTCGGTGCTATTTAAAGCTTGTTGGTTAGTCCTCTATTTCAAGGGCCTTAGTCTATGATTGCTATTATCTATGTATTGAGACACTTTCTCTGTTCTATTTTGACTATAAGGGTGTGCCCGTTTACTTTTTCTTGCCCCCACTCTATCTATGTATTTAGAGGTGTTGTTGGACAAGATGTGTACTTGTGATATGAGATATGACTCCTTGTCTTGATGTTGATGTTTTGGCGAGCTATCCCTTAGCCCTACGCTCATTTCTACTTGTTTTATGTCTTTTATATTCTTCCGTGACCAATGATGTGTAGCGATGAGTTTAGAGGCTTGGTGAGGTTTCCCTTGAATTCCCCATTCACCATGTCACATCTAGGCCCTAGGCTTGGGTCATGACAGTAGTAACCTATTAAGCCTAAGAAACTTCTAATTCCCGATATAGTCAAAGGTCTAAGCTAATTTCTAATTACCTTCATCTTTTTAGGATCCACCTTAATACCATTCCCTGACACCACATGACCTAGGAAGGTAGCCTCTTTCATCCAAAACTCACATTTCTCATATTTAACATACAAGTTCTCCGCCCTCATGATTTGTAACGCCACTCTCAAGTGATCCACATGCTCCTCCTCACTTTTGGAATAAATCAAGATATCATCAATCAATACCACAAAAAACAAATCGAGGTAGAGTTTGAAGACCTTGTTCAGAAGATCCATTAAGATAGTCGGTGAATTGGTCAACCCAAAATACATAACCACGAACTCATAGTGCCCATACCTACTCTGAAAGGATGTCTTGGGAATTTTACACTCCTTTACCTTCACTTGGTCATACTCGGACCGAAGATCAATCTTAGAGAAGTGACTAGCCCCTTGAAATTAGTCAAATAGATCATCAATCCTTAGTAAAGGGTGCTTATTCTTGATTGTGACTCTATTAAGTTGCCAGTAATCAATGCACATTCTAATAAAATCATCCTTCTTTTTTATAAACAACATAGTTGCACCCAAAGGTAATTGGCTAGGCCTAATAAAGCCCTTGTCCAACAAATCCTTCGATTGCTCTTTCAACTACTTTGACTCCGCAGGGGCTATACGGTAAGGGGGAATAGAAATAGGTTGAGTATTGGGAAGGAGGTCTATGCCAAAATCTATTTCCCTTTTAGGAGAAACACCAGGAATCTCATTAGGGAAGACATCTAGGAACTCATTAACCACTGGGACTGACTCTATATGAAGAACTTTGGACTTAACATCCTAACCCTCACAAGATGATATAGACACCCCTTATAAATCAACTTTTGGGCTTTAAGGCAAGAAATAAAGCTACCCTTGACAACCACATCATGACTCTCCCACTCAAGGATGGGTTCATTAGGGAAATGGAATTTTACCCTAAGGATTCTACAACCAATAGAGGCATAATATTTTATGCAACTAATCCATTGCAAGAATGACATCAAAATCCACCATATCCAACTCAACAAAATCACAAGACAATAGTTTATGCAAAATGAATACGCGACAATTACTATAGACCCTTCTAGCAATAATGAATGCACCAAGGAGAGTGGACACTTCCTATGGCTCACACAATAATTTGGATTCAACATGAAACTTTATGGAAACAAAGGGGTAGCAAAAGAAAGAGTGGCACCCGGGTCTATCAATGCATACACATCAAATACCAAAGACTTTTAACATAGCGGTGATGACATCGGGCACCTCATCTACCTCTTTCCTCCCTTGAAGAAAGTAGAACCGATTGTATTGTGGGGCAACAACTTGTTGACCTCCCCTTCCCAAAGGAACCACATTTGCACCCCGGACTTCTGGACCGCCATCTCTACCCTTGTTTCGATTATGAGGACAATCAATCTTCTTGTGACTCACTTCTCCACAACTATAACATGCACTAGTGACCCTCAAACATAGGTCATTAGTTTGGGGACATAGGATTAGGCACCACACCAACACCACCTTAGACCCTTAGGTTGTCATTAGCAAACCTTCTATTAGGTGCATTTGAAGACTCTTGGCCTTGATGAAACCGGCCACCCTTGGGACCTTGGATCCTTCCTTCAAAATGGGCCCTTTTGGCCTCATTACCCCTTCAATTTCTCAAATTTTCCCCCTCCAATTGTCTGGTGTAAGTCATGAGGTGGGACAAGTCCATATCAACAATCAACAAGGTGGCATGACATTCTTAATTTACCAATTCGGATAGACCCATGACAAACTTGTTCATTCTAGACCTTGGGTCGATAACCAATTGTGGAGCATATTTGGAGAGTTGGTTGAACTTGAGGGAATACTCCCTCACACTCATAGACCCTAGCTTCAAATTCATGAACGCCATTATTTTATCCTTCATTAGCTCAAGAGGGAAGAACCAGTTGAGAAATGCCGCCTTAAACTTCTTCCAAGGGATCACATTATTGTTCCCCATCTTCTCCTTCCATTGAGAAAACCATATTTGGGCCACCCCTTTGAGTTGGTAGGCCACCAACTCCGCTTTCTCCTATGATGTAACAATAATGATAAACAACACTTTGTATACCTTATCAATGAATTCTTGAGGGTCCTCATCCACTTTAGATCCATGAAACTATGGTGGCTTCCTCTTTATGAAATCCTTTATCCTAGATGCTGAAGTAGGATCATGAGGGGATTAGGCCCTTTCATTAATTTGATTAGTCAATGCTTGAGCTAGCATGGCGATAGTTTCCCGAAACTGTTGATGAGCGAGTTGTTCTTTAGGTGTATGAGCTCTTCTTCCTCCCGGGATAGGCATAAAGTAGCTTAGTAAAGAACATTTGTTTGGGGAAAGTCTTAACTTCTATATCACGACATGGATCAAGAAGAAGGAAATATTTCATAAAATGCCTCATAGTGTCTCACTCATAGTTGTGGTGCACTTCACAACCATGAATAAGACTCTAATCAACGTGGTCTATTGGATGTCGAGGACAATTAACAACCTTGTGCTCTGATACCATGTTTTACAGGGCCAAAGCCTAGGGCCTAGAAATAAGCCTCTTAGCATATCATAAACACATCCTTTGTCGCGAAAGCAATGAAACAACTATAAGAGAATAGAACTAAGGATAAAGGGACTAAAGGAAGTCTTTCATAGAATGAATCATCAAATGAGTCAAATCTTAAAGCGAAAACACATAACTTGTCTAATAACACCTCTATCATAGATTAGGCAGGGGACATGACAACTCTCCGAGCTAACCCTTATAGTCATAACCATTTAAACAAATAAAAGAGTCTTTACATAACATAGGTTCAATAGCTATTATCCTCAGAGATGAAGACTGAACAAGGCTGCTTCAAGAGATAGTACTAACTACATGGAGGAGGATGATAATCAAGTAGAGCACCGGTTCCTACATGGTAACATCATGTAGGCGTAAAGTATGTGTTAGTACATTTGAATGTACTAAGTATGTAGGATGCAATGCCACAAGAGATAAGCAACATAATCAAAATGCATAATTAGGTGATTGATGACCATATACAACATGGCATGCATGAATGATGCTTGAAGTAAACATGCTTATATAGAACATAATACATGTGTAGTAAGAGACCATCATTATTCCAATGCCTACTACCCCCTTGGAGAGGCGATTGAGGTATCAACCCCTCAATCGGTTGATGGTTGTCACACCATACCATCCATGGTGATTGAGGCATAGCACCCCCTCAACAAGATGTGGTTATTTGCAACACTATAGATACTTTTCAAGAAATCAACACGTATACACATTCCTTTATCATCATAAAGACATTTAACTCATAACCATGCAATAGACCTTCAATAACTCAAGAAACCTAAACCAAACATTTTATCAAACACTTGGTGGGTATGTAATGCTAGTTCAATATAATGCAATTCAAGAGTAATATCATATAAGAAAACTTAATGTAAATGAACCCACCAACACTTGGTAACACCCTCATGCAATATACATTAGAAATCCTTCATCAGATCTCATCATAGAACATAGATTTATAGCTCAAAAAATGCTTAAAAGTCTACATTTCATGAAAACCACAACATATTTTATAATTAAATACATAGTAAGAATACCCATAAGTTAATCAACTTGAAAACATGTAATTTGTAGAAAGAGGAAGGTTGGGCACTATGGGTGAAATAACCCAATGATTGAAACTGAAACACCCCACACTTTCCTAGGAATGCTCCCATAATTGTAATTCCCTTATATCTCAAATTGAGGATATTGAAACACCCCTCTATGTAGCTTGGAAAGACCCTATGATGTATTTTTTTTCAATATATAAAAATTCATACAAAATTTCACAAATCCAACTTCATATTCTTGTTCAGTGGGAAAAATTGGATGGGAAAATGAGCCCCTAAAAGTTATATTTTGTTCGTGGTAAGGAAAATAATTTTTGGTAAAACTTTGCAAAAAAATAGTTGTTCATGATAGGTCCATGACGCAGACCTGATGTAGACTTGTTCAATAAATTTCCAAAAACTGTTCATTTAACTCCAGAGTAATTGGGTAATAACCCTCTACATATATACATTAAAATGCCTCATTTTCAAGCCGTTTTGAGCTCTTAAAACCAACCAAAAACCTCTCAATTCCCCTCTAATCTTCATTAAATTCTCTATCCATTCTCAAGGTTTTAAGAAGTCTTGTTTGAATTCAAGGAAACTAAGTCAAGTCCCAAGTCCTCCTCACGATTAAAGAGTTTCAAAACTCATCCGGACCTAAGGATTTCATTCAAGCTTCAATCCTCCATTTCAAATCTTCTTCAAGAAACTCTCCAAAGTCAAAGTAGTGGGTTTCTTTCATGAGTTCCTTTAACTCATGATATCCAAGCTTCCTTTTACATAAAATTGTATGATTTAATGTTGATTTACTTATGGGTCTTACTTATTATTAATTTCTCTGTACACTATATTGGGTTTCATGAAAATGTTATTGTTTTAGCATGTTTTGAGCTATGAATCTACGAGCTATTATTAGATTTGATGAATGGTTTTGATATGTATTACTTGAGGGTGTTAGCAAGTACCTATTGATGGTTTTACAATGAATTTTCTATAATGATTTTAGCCTTGAATTATATAGTTTTACACGAGCATCACACACCTGTCATGTGTTTGATAAAATTCCTTTTTTTAAGAATTCTTTAGGTTCTGATGATCTATTGGTTGACTTATGATCCAAGTAACTATAATGATTATGAGTTTTCTAAAGATATGTTTAACTCATGAAAATGTTGATGATATTGTAAACCCGGGTTTAAGCCCTTTCTTAAAGATTTTACCTCTTGTGAGCCATTTTAATGTTGATGTTGATGCAAGGGTAATATTTGATGATGAACTATTCTTATGTTTGAAGGTGGACTCACTATTAGAGGTTAGGGATGTTTTAGAGCTACTGGTGCCATGATTCTATGTTTCTCATAAGCTACTAAAGTATGACTATTATAAGTATTCCATACGATTAGACTTAGCACTGATGGATGGAGGATTTACTCTCTTTCCTTGAACTATGCTCCACCATAGGACTATATTATACCCTTGCAATACTAATGGATCCACTTAGTGCACTTTCTCTTGAGGTTCTTCCCAAAATTGGGTCGTATTCCGATAAGGTGATGTTTTTAATGAAATCCTTTTTGAATTTGGGTCATGTTCTTGTAGGGAAGGTTACTTCATATGAATTTGGGGCATCCATGTTCCTATAAGTTTTAAGTATAGTTTGTCTTTGCAAGTAGACCACCACTTTACTAGTAATGTATAATCATCGGGATTCTAAGTTATACCTCGCTTGGTCTTATTCTATATTAGTTGAAGTCTCTTCCCATACTTATGTACAATGGTCTATACAATTGGAGTAATTTACAAGCATGTTTTACTTCAGGCATTGATCATGCATGCCATATTGTTATTATGTGAATCCATTTCTTATAATGATACATTTTGATTATGATGCCTATCTCTTGTTGCATTGCATCCCACATACTTAGTACATTCAAATCTACTAATGCATACTCTATGCCAACATGATGTCACCATGTAGGAACCGGTGCTCCTATTGATTCTTCTCCTCGTGGCTAGACGGATTGTTCAAGTTAACATTTGGTGAGTTCTCGTGTTCAAGGACAATATCTATGATCTCTCATGCTTATGTTTCAATTATATCTTGTATATTTGGGTTACCAATTGTCATTGCTATGAGGGTGAGCCCGATTGCTTGTCTTTGCCCCCACTAAGTATCTATGGTTAGAGGTGTTGTTGCACAAATTGGGTATTGTGCTTGAGGTTAACTAATCTATGATATTTAAGTATTACTTCGTCAATCTCGCTTGCTTCCTAGTCCTAATTCCCCTTATTTGCGTTGTCACTTATTGTCATTTTTAATTACTTCTATGACTAAGGATGTTTAATGATATGCTTTGAGGCTTGTTTGGGATTCATTCAAGTTCCCTATTCGCCAGTCACATCTAGGCCCTAGGCTTGGGTCTTGAAAAAGATGGTATCAGAGTACTAGTTTGTTATATCCTTGGAGTCCAACGCACTGCGTAGATTAGAGTCTTATACATGGTTGTCTTTTGCACCAAAACTATGAGTAGGAGGCTGTGAGCCATTTTAGGAAACATTTCCCTTCTTCATGGTCTATGTCATGCTTTAGAAGTGAGATAGGGATTTCCCCTCTAATGATTGTTCTTTGCTCTTTTAGTTGATCATGCTGCTTCAAAGCGGGAGGCAAAGGAAGGTAAGTTGAAGGTTTTTATTTTGATTAATCCTGGTTACGCTATTCCTTTCATGATTACTTTTGGTTGCTAGTGGGCTTTGTGTGCGTCCCGAGTATTTATGTGAACCTTTTGCGACTACCTCTTTGTTGATTATATTGTTGTTAGAAAGTTCATATGTATTATTCCATGTTCATATTGCATTAGGTCTTGCCTTGTGGCTTGTTGGATTAGATGTTGTTGATTTCGGATGTCATACTTGAGGTGGATTAGTTGCATGTGTGATATGTCTCCATTATTTGTGGGACACATAGAGTAGATTCCAATTCCTCAATAAGTTGCTCTTGAGTCGTAGTGAACAGGTAAGTCCATTCTTGTCTTAAAGTACAATTGATCTCTAAGGGTTGTATTCATCACCTTGAGGAAGTTAGAGGTGTTGAACCTAAGTTATTTCTATTTGAGTTATTTTGGTAGTAGATAAATTCATGAATGTCCTTTCTGACCATGTCTATGAGTCTCATGAATAGTTTCTTTTAATCCCTACCTTGTTATACTTGTGATGTTCCTTATTGGTGATATGTTAATTGTTTCCCCAAGTGAGAAGGAGCATGTGAGTAATTGGAGGGTAGTCCTACCAAGTTTAGCGAAGAGAGGTTGTATGCTAAGTATGAGAGGTCTAAGTTTTTGTTACAAGAGATTGTGTTCCTAGGTCATGTGTTGTCTAGGGATGGTATTAAGGTGGACCCTTGTAAAACAAAGGTGATTAGAGATTGTCCTATACCTTTGAATCCATCGGATATTAGTAGCTTCTTGGGCTTAGCGGGCTATTACTGAGTTTGTGAATAGGTTGTCTTTTATTGCTTCTCCTGGGACTTAGTTTACCGTATGTAAGGCCGATGTTGTGACCGACGTTTTGAGTAGGGTGATTTGATAGGTCTGGGAGTTGCCATTTCTGGTGTTATTCCTTTATGTTAATAGGATCCATGTGTGTGTCCTGGAAGGTTCTGTGAGTCCATTGTAGCTACGAGGGGTCTATAAGGGTTGCCCCATGTTCTTGTTGCATAGAGTGTTGTCTCGTGATTTTGGGTTGAACTTAGCTTGATGTATCGGAGGTCTTAGGTTGGTTTGGTATAATTTCATAGCATGTTTCCATTGAGTGTAGAAACTGTAAGGTTCCAATATTATTGTTAAGGATGGTAGATTTATTTGGTCAACTATAATATGTTAGTCACTTCACTAAGCATGATCTTTGTTTCGGGTTTTGTATCTAAGTGAGGATGAGGGTAAGTGATAATCCTAAGTGCCTTTCCGGACTAGGGGTGAGCATTTGTGTATTGTTTGAGTTGTTTGGTTGATTTATGCACCAACTATTTTTGTGGATTTCATGAATAGGGTCTTTAAACCCTACCTTGATCTGTTGTAGGTGGCATCTGGTGGTAAAGCATTTATTTATTTAGAACTTGTGAATCATTTGCGGATAGTGTTGCAAGTCTTAGATGAAGAGGGGATTGTTTGCTAAATTTGATAGGTGTGAATGGAAGATAACAAGAAGGTGGTTAGAACTCTTTAAGGATTATGATATGAATGTGCATTAGTTTTCCCCGGTAAGGCTAATGTTGTGGTCAGTGATCTAAGTAGCCTAGCGTGTGTTGATGATGGCGGTAGGAGGTGCCTAGATTGATCCATCGGTTGGCTAGATTGGGGGGGTTAGGTTGGAGGAAGTTGGGCATGGTGGTGTAGTATTCTTGATAGTTCCAAATCTTCTTTGGTTGAAGAGATCTAATATAAGCAAGGCTTTGTTTCTGCCTTACTAGGGTTGGAATTTTTGGTGAAAAGATGATAGTGTCGATGTTGTCTCCCAAGGGGGAGATGGTGGTTGATGGTTCCTAGTGCACTATATGTTATTAAGGTTGACAATGAGTTTAGGGTTGTGAGTCCTTATAGAGTATAGAGGAAGATTGGTAAGATTGCTTAAAGATTGGAATTACCTAGAGATATCGTTATGGTTTGTCTGGTTTTTCATGCATTTAGTTTGAAGGGATGTGGTGGTGATCCTAGTTTTGCAGAACTCATAAGATTATGGGTGTTGTGGAGGATAAGTTCCCTTAGGAAGAGGTCCCAATGGAGGCATATGATGGAAGGGTTAAAGAAGTTGATTTAGAAGGGTGTAGTGTTTGTCAAGGTCCTTGGAAAAGTCATCAAGTTGGAAGTGTCTCTTGGGGAGCCGGAGCGGTCATAGAAAAACGATATCTGTACCTCTTTCATTCTATTCACGCTTATGATAACATGCTGAACCCCTTCTTGTGATTTCAAGTCTTGTGCTTCAGCCCCTATGTCATTTGCATGCATTCATATTCATGTTTACAAGTTCATGACGATTTTTGACACTTTTGTTGAGATTTTGAAAATGGTGTTTTAAATGTACTGTTGCATTCTTGTTAATGCTAATTTGTTCATGATTACTCTTCTTATGTACATTTCTTCGACATTCGGGGAAGAATGCTCTCAAGGAGGAGATGTTGAAACGGCCCACACTTGCCTATGAATGCCACCATAATCATGATTCTCTTGTATCTCAAATCGGGGATATTTAAACACCCCTTCACGTATCTTAAAATACCTTAAGATGTATTTTTTTCAGTATCTCAAAATTCGTGCAGAATTTCGCAAATCCTACTTCATATTTTTGTTCTGAGGGAAAACTTGGGTGGGAAAATAAGTACCTACAACATATACTTTATCTGTGCCAAGAAAAATAATTTTTGGTGAAATTTTACAAAAATAGTAGCTATTAGCGACAGGTCCGCGACACGGACCTGAAGTGGACTAGTTTAAAAATTACCGAATTTATTCTTTTCACTCCAAGGCAATAGGGTAATAACCCTATACCTATATACATGAAAATCCCTCATTGTCAAGCTGTTTGGAGCCCTAAAAACCAAAAAAAAACCTCTCAATTCCTCTCCAATCTTCATCAAATTCTCCATCCATCCTCAAGGTTTTCTAGAAGTCTTGTTGCAATTCAAGGAAACCAAGTTAACCCCCAAGTCCTCTCATGGTTCAAGAGTCTCAAAACTCATCCGGACGTAAGGATTTCAGTCAAGAATCAAGCCTCCATTTCAATTCTTCTTCAAGAAGCTCTCCAAAGTCAAGTTATGTGAGTTTCAGTCATTAGTTTCTTTCACCCATGATACCAAAGCTTCCTTTTGCGTAACATTGCATTATTTAAAGTTGATTTACTCATGGGTATTACTTATTATGAATTTCACTGCACACTATGTTGGGGTTATATGAAAGTGTGATTATTTCAGAATGTTTTGAGCTATGAATCTAAGATCTATCGTGAGATTTGATAAAGAGTTTTGATGTATATTGCATGAGGGTGTTACCAAGTACCTATTAATGGTTTTACAATGGATTTTCTAGAATGATTTCACTATTGAGTTGCATGATTTTACACTAGCATTACACACCCGCCAAGTGTTTGATAAAATGTCTTTTTAAGGATTCTTTAGGTTTTGATGATCTATTGGTTGATTTATGATCCAAATGACTCTATGATGATTATGATCTTTTTAATGATATGTTTAACTAATGGAAATGGTGATGATATTGTAATGTCAGGTGTAGGCCCTTTCCTCTTGATTTTACCTCTTGTAAGCATTTAATGTTGATGTTGATGTAAGGGTAATGTTTGATGATCAACTATTATTACTTCTGAAGTTGTTCTCACCATTAAAAGTAAAGGATGTTTTAGAGCTACTCGTATCATGATTCTATATCATTGATGGAGGGTTTGCTCTCTTTCCTTGAATAATGTGCCAACATAGGACTATGTTATACCCTTGCAATACTAATAGATCCACTTAGTACACTTTCTCTTGAGGTTCTTGCCAAAAATGGGTCGTGTTCCCATAAGGTGAAGTTCTTAATGAAATCCTCTTTGAAATTAGGTCATGTTCCCATAAGGAAGGTTACTTCATACGTAATTGGGTCATGTTCCCATAAGTTTAAAGTATGGTGTACCTTGGAAAGTAGATCTCCTCTTTAACGATGAGGGGTAATCATTGGGATTCCAAGTTTTAGCTTGCTTAGTCTTATCCTATGTCGGTTAAAGTCTCTTCCCATACTTATGTACTATGTACTATGCAATTTGAATGATTTACAAGAAAGTGTTACTTAAAGAATTGATCATGCATGTCATATTGGTATTATGCGAATCCATTGCTTATAATTATGCATTTTGATTATGATGACAATTTCTTATTGCATTACATCCCTCGTACTTAGTACATTCAAACGTACTAACACATGTTTTATACCTTCATTATGTCAACATGTAGGAACCGGTGCCCTTACTAATTCTCTTCCTCGTGGCTAAACGGATTGTTCAAGTTTGCATTTGGTGAATCCTTGTGTCCAGGGACAATATCTATCCTCTCTTATGCTTATGTTTCGATTATATCTTGTATATTTGGATTACCTATTGTCATTGCTATAAGGGTGTGCCTGGTTGCCTGTCTTGGCCCCCGCTAAGTATCTATGGTTAGAGATTTGTTGGACAAGTTGGGCATTATACTTGAGCTTGACTAATATATGATATTTTAAGTATTACTTCCTCTTACTCTCTTGCTCCCTTAGTCCCAACTCCCCTTGTTTATGTTTTCTCATATTGTCATTTTTTATTGCTTCCACGACCAAGAATGTGTAATGATATGCTATGGTGCTTGTTTTGGGTTTCTTCGGGTTCCCCATTCGTCGGTCACGTCTAAGCCCAATGCTTGGGTTGTGACGAAGATATTATCAGAGCACTAATTTTATATATCCTTGGAGTCCAATGCTGCATCGATTAGAGCCTTTTTCATGGTTGTGTTGTGCACCACAACTATGAGTAGGAGGCTATGAGATATTTTAGGTAATATTTTCCTTCTTCATGTTCTATGTCGTGCTTTAGAATGACATATGGCTTTCCCCTCTAACATTGTTCTTTACTCTTCTAGTTGATCATGCTTCTTCAAAGAGGGAGCCAAAGGAAGGTAAATTGATGGTTTTGATTTTGATTGATTTAGGTTCCGCTATTCCTTTCGTTATTACTTTTGGTTGCTAGTGGGCTTCTTGTGTGTCCCGAGTGGTTATGTGAACCTTTGGTGAATACCGCTTGGTTGATTATATTTTTGTTAGAAACTTTATAGGTATTTGTTCCGTGTTCAAACTGCATTGGGTCTTGCCTTATGGTTTGTTGGATTAGATGTTGTTGATTTTGGATGTCATACTTGAGGTTGATTAGTTTCATGCATGATATGTCTCCATTATTTGTGGGACCTGTAGAGTGGTAGCGAATAGGTCCATTCTTGTCTTAAGGTACAATTGATCTCTAAGGGTTGTATTTATCACCTTAAGGAAGTAAGGGGTGTTGAACCTACGTTTTTTCTATTTGAGTTATTTTGGTGGTAGATGAGTTCTTGAATGCTCTTTTCGACTATATCTATAAGTCTCATGAATAGGGTGTTTTAATCCCTACCTTGTTATGCTTGTGATGGTCCTTGGTGGTGATATATTAGTTGTTTTCTCAAGTTAGAAGGAGCATGTGAGTCATTTGAGGGTAGTATTACTAAGTTTAGGGAAGAGAGGTTGTATGCTACGTATGAGAGGTCTGAGTTTTGGTTACAAGAGATTGCCTTCGTACATCATGTGTTGTCGGGGGATGGATTAAGGTGGACCCTAGTAAGAAGAAGATGATTAAAGATTGTCCTAGACCTTTGAATCCATCAGATAATAGGAGCTTCTGGGGCTTAGTGGGCTATTACTGAGTTTGTGAATAGGTTGTCTTTTATTGCTTCTCCTAGGATAGTTTAACTTATGTATGGCCAATGTTGTGACCGACATTTTGAGTAGGGTGATTTGATAGGTCCGAGAGTTGCTATCTAGTGCTATTCCTTTGTTCTAATAGGATCTATGTATGTGTCCTTGAGGGTTATGTGAGTCTATTGTGGCAAGGAGGGGTCTATAAAGGTTTCCTCATGTTCTTTTTGCATAGAGTCTTATCTTGTGATTTTGTGTTGAAGAAAGTCTGATGTGTTTGAGGTCATGGGGTAGTTTGGGATACTTGCAAAGGATGCTTCCAATGAGTGTAGAACCTGTAAGGTTGCAATACAATTGTTAAGGATGGTCGATTTATTTGGCCAAAAAAAATAGGTTAGTCACTTCTGTAAGCATGATCTTTTTTCAGGTTTTGTCTCTACGTGAGGATAAGGGTAAGTGAAATTCCTAAGGGTATTTCTGGACTAGGTGTGAGCATTTGAGTATTGTTTGAGTTGTTAGGTTGATTTATGCACCGGCTATATTTGTGGGTTTCATGAATAGGATCTTAAAACCCTACCTTGATGTGTTGGAGGTGGCCTCTAGTGGTGAAGCATTGATTCATTTAAAGCTTGTGAATCATTTGGGGGTAATATTGCAAGTCTTGGATGATGGGGGGATTGTTTGCTAAATATGATAGGTGTGAATGGATGATAACAAGAAAGTGGTCAGAACTCTTTAAGGATTATGATATGAGTGTGAATTATTTTTCCTATGTAAGGCTAATGTTATGGTCGGTCCTCAAAGTATCCTAGCATGTGTTGATGATGGTGGTGGGAGGTGACTAGAGGGATCCATCGGTTGGCTTGATTGGGGTTTAGGTTGGAGGAAGTTGAGCATGGTGGTGTAGTATTCTTGATGTTTCCAAATCTACTTTGGTTGAAGAGATCTAGTTTAAGTAAGGCCTTGCTTCCACCTTACTAGGATTCAAAGTTTTGGTATAAAAGATAATAGAGTGGATATTGTCTTCCAAGGGGGAGATGGTGGTTTATGGTACAGAGTGGACTATGTGTGATTATGGTTAACAATGAGTTTAGGGTTGTGAGTACTTATAGAGTGTAGAGGAGGATTGGTAAGGTTTCTTAAAGATTGGAATTACCTAGGGATATGGTTATGGTTTGTCCGGTTTTTCATGCTTTTATTTTGAAAGGATGTGGTAGTGACCCTAGTGTTATAGAACTGGTACGATTGTGGGTATTGTGGAGGATAAGTTGCCTTAGGGAGAGGCCTCGATGGAGGTATTGGATGGAAGGGTTGGAGAAGTTGATTTGTAGGGGTGTAGTATTCGTCAACGCCCTTTGGGAAAGTTGTCAAGTTGGAAGTGTCTCTCGGGGAGCTGGAGCAGGAATGGAAAAGCGATATTCGTACCTCTTTCATTCTATTCAAGCTTATGCGTTGAACCTCTTCTTGTGATTTCAGGTCTTGTGCTTCAGCCACTATGTCATTTGCATGCATCCATGTTCATGTTGACAAGTTCATGACAATTTTTGACACTTATGTTAAGATTTTGAAAATGGTGTTTTAAATGTATTGTTGCATTCTTTTTAGGGCTTATTTGGTCATGATTACTCTTCTTATATACATTTTTTGACATTCGAGGTTGAATGTTCCCAAGGGGAAGATATTGGAATGCCCTACACCTTCCTAGGAATGCCCCCATAATCGTAATTCTCTTATATCTCAAATAGGGAATATTTAAACACCCCTTCTCGTAGCTCAGAAAGACCGTATGATGTATTTTTTTTCAATATCTCAAAATCCATGCAGAATTTCGAAAATCCAACTTCATATTCCTTTTTAGGGAGAAATATTGTGTTTGAATATGATTACCTGCAAGGTATACTTTGCCAAGAAAAATAATTTTTGGTGATACTTCACAAAAATAGTAGCTATCCGCGATGGGTCTGCGACACGGACCTGACATGGACTAGTTCAAAATTTTCCAAAAATTGTTCTTTTTTCTCCAGGGAAATTCGGTAATAAGCCTATACCTATATACCAGAAAATCCCTCATTGTCAAGCCACTTTGAGCCCTAAAAACCAACCAAAAACCTCTCAGTTCCTCTCTAATCTTGATAAAATTCTCCATTCATTCTCAAGGTTTTTAAGAAGTCTTGTTGGAATTCAAAGAAACCAAGTCAACCCCCAAGTCCACCTCAAGAATCAAGAGTCTCAAAACTCATCAGGACCTAAGGATTTCATTCAAGCTTCAAGCCTCCATTTCAAATCTTCTTAAAGAAACTTTCCAAAGTCAAGGTATGTGGGTTTCTTTCATTGGTTCCTTTAACACATGATACCCAAGCATCCTTTTGCATTAAAATGCATGATTTAAAGTTGATTTACTCATGAGGCTTATTTATTATGAATTTCACTGTACACTATGTTGGGGTTTCATGAAAGTGTGATTGTTTTAGCATATTTTGAGCTATGAATCTATGATCTATTGTGAGATTTGATGAAAGGTTTTGATATATATTGTATGAGTCTGTTACCAAGTACCTATTCATGGTTTTAAAATGAATTTTCTAGCATGATTTAAAACTAGCCTTACACACCCGCCAAGTGTTTGATAAAAAACCTTTTTAAAGATGCTATAAGTTTTGATGATCAATTGGTTGATTTATGATCCAAATGACTCTATGATAATTGTGAGCTTTCAAAAGATATGTTTAACTCATGAAAATATTGATGATGTTGTAAATTTGGGTTTAAGCCCTTTCTTAAAGATTTTACCTCTGGTAAGCATTAAATGTTGATGGGTAATGTTTGATGATGAACTATTCTTTTGTTTGAAGTTCGGTTCACCACCAGAGGTCAAGAATATTTTAGAACTACTCATGTCATGATTCAATATTTCTCATAAGTTACTAAAGTATGATCATTATAAGTATTTCATGGGATTAGACTTAACACCGATGGATGAAGGGTTTGCTCTCTTTCTTTGAATTGTGTGCCACCATAGGACTATGTTATGCCCTTGCAACACTAGTAGATTCACTTAGTACACTTTCTTTTGAGTTTCTTCCCAAAATTGGGTGGTGTTCCCATAAGGTGAAGTTTTTAATGAAATCCTTCTCGAAATTAGGTCATGTTCCCATAAAGAAAGTTACTTCATACAAAATTGGGTCATGTTCCCGTAACTTATAGATATTGAATAGAACGAGTTCGCTTCATGATCTCGTGACATACCAAATAAGGGATTGTTAGAAGAAAGCTCCCCCGGTTGTCGCTCTGCTGCGAAGAGAAAAAAAGGAAGAGCAAAAAAACCTGACAAGTCGCCCAAATCAAATAGATAATTGATCAAGAGAAAAATGAATTGAAAAGAATATCAATATACAAGAAAAGAAAGTCGTATCAACCAATCGAATTTGTTGAATAACTAATAGATATGGTTGGTGGAGTTGAAGGAAGAAAGACGTGAAATGCTGTCAAGGGTGAAGGAGCAAAAGAAGATTCAGCCCTCAATCCATCCTAAACTGATATTCGGAGATTCGTCGGGAATTTCCTACTCGTAGAAAAACTTCTTCTCAAAAAATCTGCTACTCGTTGGGCGAGGCCCCAAAGCATGACGGACCGGGTGCTGAGATCAGCCCAAGACTCATTGGAGAAGCAAACTCTCCAAAAAAGGTCTAAGGTCCGATTTGGCCTAATCTGATAGCCAGTCCTCTTGGGATACGGAGTGATTTAACTAAACCCTCAAAGTTAGGGTTAAAACTTTTCGAAAAAGATTGGGCATGAATTTGCAAATCCGTCCGAGATTGACCCTACCAGAGCTTAGGCGTGTCGAGTGCGAGATTGCTATGTTCCCAGAATTCGATTCCTTTGCTCCACCCGTGCGTTAAATCTAAGACTCAAATCTTTTTGAAGTATGGTGTACCTTGGCAAGTAGACCACCTCTTTACCAGTGAGGGGTAATCATCAGGAATCCAAGTTGTATCTCGCTTTGTCTTAATACAATGTCGGTTGAAGTCACTTCTCACACTTATGTACTATGTTCTATGCAATTGGAATGATTTACAAGCATGTTTTACTTCAAGCATTGATCATGCATGCCATACTGTTATTATGCGAATCCATTGCTTATAATTATTCATTTTGATTATGATGCCTATCTCTTGTTGCATTGCATCTAACATTCTTAGAACATTAAAACGTACTAACGCATACTCTATACCTACATGATGTCACCATATAGGAACCGGGGCCCCTATCTCCTCCTCATGGCTTGACGTATTGTTCAAGTTAGCATTGGGTGAGTCCTCATGTCCCGAGACAATATTTATCCTTTTTCATGCTTATGTTTTGATTATCTCATGTGTATTTGGATTACCTATTTTCATAGCTGTGAGGGTGAGCCCGGTTGCTTGTCTTGGCCCTCGCTAAGTATCTATGTTTAGATGTTTTGTTCGACAAGTTGTGTATTATGCTTGAGCTTGACTCATCTATGATATTTAAGTATTACTTCCTCTGCCTCTCTTGCTCCCTTAGTCCCAATTACCCTTGTTTATGTTGTCTCTTATTCTCATTTGTAATTGCTTTTGTGACCAAGGATGTGTAATGATATGAGGCTTGTTTAGGGATCCTTCGGGTCCACCATTCGCCGGTCACTTCTAGTCCTTAGGTTTGGGTCGTGATAAAGATAGTATCAGAGTACTAGGTTGTTAGATCCTTGGTGTCTAACACACCGTGTCAATTAGAGTCTTATTCATGGTTGTGTTGTGCACCACAACTATGAATAAGAGGCTATGAGGCATTTTAGGAAATATTTTCCTTCTTCATGTTCTAAGTTATGCTATAAAGTTAAAGTGAGGTTATTTCCCCCTAATGGTTGTCCTTCGAAATGCTAGATCATGCCTAACGCAAGGGGAAGACAAGACGCACATCTGAGGGGCAACTGGCCAATAGAGGGTTTCAAGATGCTCTCACTATGTTTGCCCAAGTTGTGGATACTTAATCCAATCAAGGGGCCTCAACCCATCATGCTTCTACCCCGACATCTCGGGTGAGAGACTTCATAAGGATGAACCCACTGAAATCGTAAAGGTCAACGGTGGATGAGGACCCTCAAGAGTTCATTGATGAAGTATAAAAAGTGCTATCTATTTTGGGGATGAGATTAGAAGAGAAGGCGGAGTTAGCGCCCTACCAACTCAAGAGGGTTGCAGAAATATGGTTTACATAATGGAAGGAAGAAAAGGGGATTGACATTGTGGTCTAATGGGAGGAGTTCAAGGTGGCCTTTCTTAATCGATTCTTCCCTCTTGAGCTTAGGGAGGGAAAAATGATGGAGTTTATGAAGTTAAGACAAGGATCTATGAATATGAGGAGAATTCACTCAAGTTCCACCAACTCTCTAAATATTCTCCACAATTGGTTGCCGACCCAAGGTCTAGAATGAACAAGTTCGGGAAGGGCATGTCCGATTTGGTTAATAAGGAGTGCCGGTCCACTTTGTTGATTAGACATGGATTTGTCCCACTTGATGACATATTCCGAGCAATTGGAAGGAAAAAAGTTGAGGAAGAGGAGGAGTGGAGAGGCAAAGAGGGCCCCTTTTGATGGTAAGTTCCAAACACCCAAGGGTAGCTGGTTTCCTCAAGGCCATAAGTTCTAAGGCCAAGAGTCGCCCAATGCTTCAAATGAGTGGTTTTCCAATGATAGGGTGCCAAATCAAAGATTCTAAGGAGGTATCGAGGGGGTGAAAAACCCTAGATTCCGGAAGTATGGAAAAGGTCATGGTGGCCCATGTTTCAAGAAGTCTAATTCTTGCCTTGGTTGTGGTGGATTTGGTCACAAAGGTAGTGTTTTTCCTCATGCTCAATTTGAGGGTAGAGATGGCAGTCCTCAAGAGACTCAAGGTGGCCAACAGCGTTCTCCACGACATAATCAGCTCTGTGTTCTTCAAGGGAGGAAAGGAAAGGATGAAGTACCAGATTTTGCTACCAGTATGTTAAAGACTTTTTTGGATATTGTTGTGCATGCTTTGATTGTTCCGTAAGTTACTTTTCCTTTCATTGTTCCTTTGTTGCTAGTAGAGTATGATTATGTAAGTCTATTATTGCTAGAAGGTTTTAGGAGCTATTCAAGTTCTTATTGCATAGGGTCTTGTCTTGTGATTTTGGGTTGAACTTAGCTTAATGTGTTTGAGGTCTTGGAGTAGTCTGGGCTACTAGCATAGCATGCTTCCAATGAGTGTAGAACCCATAAGGTTGCAATATGAAGGCTAAGGATGGTCGATTTGTTTGGTCAACTACAATAGGCCAGTCCCTTCTCTAAGCTTGATCTATGTTTTGGGTTTTGTCTTTAAGTAAGGATGACGGTAGGTGATAATCCTTACTGTATTTCCGGACTAGGGGTGAGCATTTGAGTATTGTTGGAGTTGTCTGTTTGATTTATGCACTAGCTTTGTTTGTGGGTTTTGCGAATAGGTTCTTAAAACTCTACCTTGATGTGTAAGAGGAGGCCTCTACTGGTGAAACATTGATTTACTTAGAGCTTGTGAATCATTTAGGGGTAGTGTTGAAACTCTTGGGTGAAGAGGGGATTGTTTGCAAAATATGATAGGCATGAATGGAAGATAACAAGAAGGTGGTTAGAACTTTTTAAGGATTATGGTATGAGTGTGCATTATTTTTTCCCACTAAGGCTTAGGTTGTGGTCGGATCTCTAAGTATCTTAGCATGTGTTGATGATGGTGGTAGGGGGTGACTAGAGAGATCCATCAGTTGGCTAGATTCGGGGTTAGGTTGGAGGAAATTCAGCATGGTGGTGTAGTATTCTTGGTGATTCTAAATCTTCTTTGGTTGAAAAGAACTACTACAAGCAAGGCCTTGTTTGCGCCTCACTAGGGTTGGGAGTTTTTGGTGAAAAGATAATAGAGTGGAGGTTCTCCTTGAAGGGGGAGATGGTGGTTTATGGTACAAAGTGGACTGTGTGTGATTATAGTTGACAATGAGTTTAGGGTTATGAGTCCTTAAAAGGGTAGAGGAGGTTTGGTAAGGTTTCTTAAAGATTTCAATTACCTAGAGATATGGTTATGGTTTGTCCGATTTTTCATGCCTTTAGGTTGAAGGGATATGATGGTGACTCTAGTTCTATAGAACTCATAAGATTGTGGGTGTTGTGGAGAATAAGTTGACTCAGGAAGAGGTCCCGGTGGAGGTATTGGATATAAGGGATGAAGACATTGATGGATAAGGGTGTAGTGTTCATCAAGGCCCTTTGGAAGAATCATCAAGTCGAATGTGTCTCTCTGGGTTCCGGAGTGGGCATGGAAAAGCGATATACGTACCTCTTTCATTCTATTCAAGCTTATGATAACATATTGAACCCCTTCTTGTGATTTCAAGTCTTATGTTTCAGCCTCTATAAAATTTGCATGCATCCATGTTCATTTTGACAAGTTCATGAAGATTTTTGACACTTATGTTGAGATTTTAGAAATAGTGTTTTAAATATGTTATTGCATTCTTGTTGTGGCTGATTTGTTCATGTTTACACTTCTTATGGACGTTTCTTCGACGTTCACGGACGAATGTTCCCTAGGGGAAGATGTTGAAATGCCCCACATTTGCCTAAGAATGCCCCTATAATTGTAATTCCCTTATATCTAAAATTGGGGATATTTAACCACCCCTCCACATAGCTCGGAAAGATCCTATGATGTATTTTTTTAATATCTAAAAATCCATGCATAATTTCACAAATTCAACTTCATATTCTTTCTCGGGGGAAAACTTTAGGTGGGAAAATGAGTATCTACAAGGTATACTTTCTCAATGTCAAGAAAAATAATTTTTAGTGAAACTTCACGAAAATAGTATGTCTGCGATGCGAACCTGACGCAGACTAGTTCAAAAATTTCTGAAAATTATTCTTTTCACTCTAGGGAAATTGAGTAATAACCCTATACCTATATACACGAAAATCCCTCATTGTCAAGCCGTTTTGAGCCCTAAAACCCAAAAGAACCTCTCAATTCCCCTCTTATCTTCATCAAATTCTCTATCCATTCTCAAGGTTTTCAAGAAGTCTTGTTGGAATTCAAATAAACCAAGTCACGCCCAAAGTCCTCCTCAAGATTCAAGAGACCCAAAACTCATCCAGATCTAAGCATTTCATTCAAGCTTTAGGCCTCCATTTCAAATCTTGTTCAAGAGACTCTCCAAAGTCAAGGTATCTTGGTTTCTTTCATGGGTTCCTTTCACCAATGATACCCAAGCTTCCTTTTGACAAAAATTACATGATTTAAAGTTTATTTACTCATGGGTATTATTTATTATGAATTTAACTGCACATTTTGTTGGGGTTTCATGAAAGCGTGATTGTTTTAGCATGTTTTGAGCTATAACTCTAAGATCTATTGTGAGATTTGAAGAATAATTTTGATGTATATTGCTTGTGGGTGTTACAAAGTACATATTGATGGATTTACATTAATTTTCTAGCATGATTTCGCTCTTAAATTGCATGATTTTACACTGGACACCTGCCAAGTGTTTGATGAAATTCCTTTTTAAGGATTCTTTAGGTTTTGATGATCTATTGGTTGATTTATGATCCAAGTGACTCTATGATGATTATGAGCTTTCTAAAGATCTATTTAACTCTTTGAAATGTTGATGATGTTGTAAAGTCAGTTTAAAGATTTTACCTTTTGTGAGCTCTTTAATGTTTATTTTGATGCAAGGGTAATATTTGATGATGAACTATTCTTATGTTTAAAGTTGGGCTCACCATTAGAGGTCAAGGATGTTTTAGAGCTACTCGTGTCACAATTCTTTGTTTCTTATAAGTTCCTAAAGTATGATTATTATAAATATTCCGTGGGAACAGACTTAGGAATGATGGATGGAGGTTCTGCTCTCTTTACTTGAACTATGTGCCACCATAGGACTGTGTTATACCCTTGAATACTAGTGGATCCACTTAGTACACTTTCTCTTGAGGTTCTTCCAAAAATTGGGTCGTGTTCCCATAAGGTGAAGTTCTTAATGAAATCCTTTCTGAAATAGAGACATATTCCATAAGGAAGGTTACTTAATATGAAATTAGGTTGTGTTCCCATAAGTTTGAAGTATGATGTACCTTTGCAAGTAGACCATGTCTTTACCTGTGAGGGATAATCATCGGGATTCCAAGTTGTAGCTCACTTGATCTTATTCTGTGTCGGTTGAAGTCTTTTCCCACACTTATGTGTTAGTTCTATGCAATTGGACTGATTTACAAGCATGTTTTACTTCAAACATTGATGAAGCATGTCATATTGTTATTATACAAATCCATTACTTATAATTATGCATTTTTATTATGATGTTTATCTCATGTTGTATTGCATCTCACATACTTAGTACATTCAAACGTACTAACGCATACTCTATGCCTATATGATGTCACAAATAGGAATCGGTGCACCTATTGATTTTCCTCCTCGTGGCTAGACGGGTTGTTCAAGTTAGCATTTGGAGAGTCCTCATGTCCGGGGACAATAGCTATCCTCCCTCATGCTTATATTGTGTATTTGGATTATCCATTGTCATTGCTATGAGGGTGAGCCCAATTTCTTGTCTTGGCCCCTGCTAAGTATCTATGTTTAGAGGTGTTATTGGACAAGTTATGTATTATGATTTAGCTTGAATCATCTATGATATTTAAGTATTACATCCTCTTTCTCTCTCGCTCCCTCAGTCCAAATTCCCCTTGTTTATGTTGTCTCTTATTGTCATTTTTAATACCTTCCACGACCAAGGATATGTAATGATATGCTATGCCTCTTGTTTGGGGTTACTTTGGGTTCTCCATTCGTCAGTCACATTTAGGCCCTATGCTTGGGTCATGAAAAAGACACTTTCTAGACTCACTCTCATAATATCATATGTTTAACATTACAAAGTCTTAGGAATAGCAAGAGAAAGTAGATAGTTTCCCTGAACTTGAGGACTCACTAAGCTTTTCTTCGAATAATCTTACTAGCCATGTGAAGGATGATCAAGAGGAGCTTCGGTCCCTATATAGTGATATCATGTAGGCATAAAGTATGTGTTAGTAGATTTTAATATGCTAAGTATGTAGGGTGCAATACAACAAGACCTAAGCCAATATAGTCAAAATGCATAGTAAGAGGTAATAGATAAGCATAATCACAATATGGCATGCATGATCAACACTTGAAGTAAAACATGCTTGTAAATCATTCAACTTGCATAGAACATAATACAACTGTAGGAAGAGACCTCAACTGACAAAGAATAAGAACAAGTGAACTACAACTTGGAATCCCAATGATTACCTTTCATCGGTAAAGAGGTGTACCATGACCTAATCCTAGGGCCTAGACGTGACACGGCGAATAGGGAACCCAAAGAACCCCAAACAAGCCTTTTGACTTATAGTTACACATCATTGGTCGAGGAAGCAATAAATCAATCATTAAGAGATAATAAAGTGGGACAACTGGGACTAAGGGAAAGCACTTTCATACCATAGACATCAAGAACAATAAAGTCAAGACTCTTAGCATAGATACATAATGTGTCCAACAAATACCTCTAATACATAGATAAGAGCGGGTCTAAGACAAAGTAACTGGGCTCACCCTCATAGTCAAAATAGACAATAAAGAAGAATGTTTCAATACATAATAATAGCAATATAGACTAAGGTCCTCGAAGTGGAGGACTCACCCACTAGCTTGAGTAGTATCGAACTAGCCACGTGAAAGAGAATGATCATCTTGGGCACTGTTTCCTATATGGTGACATCATGTAGGATGCAATTCACAAAACACAGACGTCATGATAAAAATGCATAACAATAGGCAATAGACATCATATAATAATATGGCATATATGATCAATGCTCAAGTAAAACATGCTTACATAAATCGTTCTCATATAGGATATCATATGTGTAGAATAAACCAAGCTAGATATCAAAGGTACAACCCCTTGGTAGGTTAATGATGAAGCTTCCCCATCACTTAGGTGGTGAAGTACTAACCTTTCACTAGGTTGGTGATATTGCTGCCCCATCACCTAGGTGGAGCAGTACTAACCCTTCCTTCGGTTGGTGATAATGCCGCCCCCATCACCTAGGTGAAGAAGTACTAACCCTTCCCTCGGTTAGTTATAATACTGACCCAATACCTAGGTAAAAAACTACTAACCTTTCCCTCGATTGATGAGTATAAACCCCCATCTTGGCTATCCGTGTCCTTAGATACCTCGAATTGGGCATGACCTAATACAACACTTTATATAGAGTATATCATATACATAAGCTCATTTCATCATCATATAGTCAATCATATCATATCTCATGCTTTGGACCTTCAACTTCTCAAGAAACCATATCCGTACATTTTATCACACTTAGAGGGTGTGTAATTCTAGTATAAAACCATGAAATATAGAGATAAAATCATACAAGAAAATCCATTGTAAAATTATCAATCAACACCTTGCAACACCCTTAAGCAATATACATGAAAACCCCTCCTCAAATCCTATATTTGATCAAAGATTTATAGCTCAAAAAATAGCAAAATAGTCACAATCTTACATAACATTAACATAATGCAGTGAATTTCATAATAATCAAGACCCATTTGTAAATCAACATTAAATCTGCAATTTGAGTAAAAAGACATTTGGATATCATGGGTGAAAGGAACCCATGAAAGAAACTCACACACCTTAGCTTGGAGATGAACTTGGTGAAGATTGGAGATAGTGACTTGAAGCTTGAAGAAGAACCTTGAAGGAAAACCTTAGTTTAGGATGAGGGTTTGGGACTTGAATTTGGGAGTGAAAATATGGCTAAGTGTTTGAGTGAGTACTGGGAAATGTCTGTGGTAATATGAGGGTGAAATTTGGCTAAGTATAGGTAAAAACATGTTTGGGAACACTTAGGCCCAAGACTTAGATGTTTTGGACTGAACTACAAAAAATAGTTCCAAAATAAGTAGAGGCGCGTCGCCTCCTCACTGGAAATTACTCCATGGGATTTTCCAATTTTCATATGATTTCTTTAAAATCGGGGTTAGACCTTTTACTCATAATTTTGACCCCATAAACAAGAATATTAAGTTGGATTTTCGAAATAACAAACAAATTTTGAGATATATGGAATTTAAAATTCTGGGCATTTCTGAGGCACGTTTTTGGGCACTTTTAGGGTCGTTTCAATATCTCCCTCTTGAGAACATTCGTCCCCGAATGTAAAAGATACATAAAAGAAATGAGTGATCATAAAAAAATCATCCCCAACAAGAATGCAACATCACATTTAAAACACCATTTTCAAAATCTCGACATACATGTAAAATCATTATGACTTAACAACTTAAGCATGAATGCATATGAATGACATAGGTGCTAAAACATAAGACTTGTAATCATATAGGGGAATTAGAATTAGTACCGTAGACTTGAGTGGAGTGGAAAGATAAGGATACCGCTTTTGCATATCCGTTTCGGCCTCCTAAGTAGCACTTTCGATTTGTTGGTTCCTCCAAAAGACCTTAACGGATAACACATCCTTGTTCCTCAATCTATTCACTTACCTATCTAAGATTTGAACTACAGTCTCCACATAAGTCAAGTTATCCTCAACAACACCCATAACATCTTGAAACATAATAGCATTAGGGTCACCAGCACATTTTCTCAATATAGAGATATGGAACACCGGGTGAACCAAATTCATTTCACTAGGAAACTTCAACTCATAAGCTACCTTGCCAACCCTCTTCAAGGCCTCATAATGAACAACATATCTTGGACTCAACTACACTTTTTTACAAAAATGGATCACTCTTTTCATTGGAGAAACCTTCAAATAAACCCAATCACCCATATGAATTTAAGCTCTCTTCCTCTGACATCGGCATAGGATTTTTGATGACTTTGGGTTGTTTTGAACATTTCCCTAATCATCCTTACCTTCTTAAGAGTGTCCATAACAAGATCCGTCCCATTAAAGCCACCTCTCTAACCTCAAACCACCCAACCGGTGATCTACAACATCTCCCATAAAAGCCTCAAAAGGAGTCACACCGATGATAGAGTGATAGTTATTGTTGTATGCAAACTCAATCAAAGGAAGATGGTAATCCCAACTATCCCTCAACTCCAATAAACATTCCCTAAGCATATCTTCAAGGGTTTGAATGGTTCTTCCGGCGTGGCTATCTGTTTGTGGTGAAAGGCGCTACTGAGGTGAACTTTTGTACCAAGACCCCTTTTAAAAGACCTCCAAAAGTGTGAAGTGAATTGCGAACTGTGATCCAGTATGATGGACAAATGAACGAAATACAACCTCACTAACTCATAGATGCAAAACCTTGCATACTCTTTAGACCTGTATATAGTCTTAACCGATAGAAAGTGAGCCGATTTCGTTATCCTAACCACCACCCATATAGAATCAAAACCTTTTCTTGCCTTGGGAAACCCAACCACAAAATCCAATTAATCACCTCCCACTTCCAAATGGGAATCTCTATGTCTTGGGTTAGGCCACCCAACCTTTGATGTTTGGCTTTGACTTGTTGACAACTATGGCAACCGAAAATGAACATGGCAATGTCCCTCTTCATGCCTCCCCACCAATACACATCCCTCAAGTATCTATACATTTTGGCAGAACCGGGTGAATAGAAGAAGAAGAATTATGGGCCTCATCAAGGATCTTGTCCCTCAAACCATCAACACAAGGCACACACAACCTACCTTGGTACCTAAGGGAACTATCTCCCCCTTGGGAGAAAACCTCTATGTTTCCCTCTTTCACCAAGGCATTTAATTCGAGCAAGGAGGAGTCAAGATCTTGTTTTACTATCACCTCATCAACCAATGAAGAATTAGACCCATCAACAACCACAACACCATCATCACCAACTTTTTCCAACCTAACCAACAAAGCCAATTGATGTACCTCCCTAGCCATCTTCTTTCCACCACCATTAACATGGGCTAGGCTACCCATAGACACCCTATTCAAAGCATCTGCTTCCATGTTTACCTTGCCCGGATGATAATGCACACTCATGTCATAGTCTTTGAGATCTTCTAACCAACTCCTTTGCCACAAGTTGAGATCTTTTTGACTGAAGACATATTGGAGGCTCTTATAATTGATAAAGACATCAACATGCATCCCATGCAAATAAGGATGCCAAATCTTTAATGCAAACACCACAACAGTCAATTCAAGATCGTTGGTTGGGTAATTTCTTTCATGCACTTTGAGATGTCCAGAGGCATAGGCTATGACCTTACCATTTTGCATTAGCACACAGCCCAAACAAACTCTAGACGCATCACAATACACAACAAAACCCTCAAGCCCATATGATAGTGACAATATAGGAGAGGACACAAGTCTATCCTTCAATGTTTGGAAGCTTCTCTCACAGTCATCGGTCCACACAAACTTAACCTTCTTTTGGGTCAACTTTGTCATAGGGGAAGCAATGGAGGAGAACCCATTCACGAATCTTCTATAGTAACCCACAAGGCCCAAGAAACTCCTAATATTCAATGGGGTCAATGGTCTAGGACAATTTCTAATCACATTGATTTTCTTAGGGTCCATTTCATACCATCTCCCGAAACCACATGACCCAAAAGTGCCACTTCCTTCAACCAAAACTAACACTTTTCATATTTAGCATACAATATCTCCTCTCTTAATCTTTAAAACATCATCCTCAAATGACCCATATGTTCCTCTCTACTATATGAATAGATAAAAATATCATCAATGAAGACCGTAACAAAGGAATCAAGGTAAGGATTGAAGACCCAATTCCTTAGGTCCATGAAGATGGTCGGTGCATTGGCCAACCCAAATGACATCACAACAAACTCATAATGTCCATAACTAGTCCGGAAAGCTGTCTTTGGAATGTCATACTCCCTCACCCTCACTTGATGCCACCCAGACTGAAGATCAACTTTAGAGAAAAAGCTATCCCTTTGCAATTGGTCAAATAATTCATCAATTCTTGGAAGAGGAAATCTATTATTTATAGTGATATTGAGTTGTTGGTAGTCAATAAACATTCTAAGTTACCCATCATTCTTCTTTACAAACAACACCGGTCCACCCCAAGGTGATTGACTAGGTCTAACAAATCCCTTCTCTATCAAATCTTTCAATTGCTTTTTTAACTCCTTCAACTCCCCCAGGGCTATACTGTAAGGGGGAATGGAGATAGGTTGAGTTTCGGGAAGGAGATCTATGCAAAAATCGATCTCCCTTTCGGGAGGAACACCGGAAAGTTCATTTGAGAAGACATCAAGAAACTCATTTACAGTCAGAACTGACTTTATGGAAGGGACTTTGTACTCAAAATCTCTAGCCCTCACAAGATGGTAGAGATACCACTTAGATATCAACTTACGGGCTTTAGAGCATGAAATAAATCCACCCTCGACCACTACATCTTGACTTTCCCACTCTAGGACGGGCTCATTAGGAAATTGAAACTTGACCCTACAGGTTCTACAATCAATACAAGAATAGTAGGCATACAACCAATCCATCCCAAGAATGACATCAAAATCTACCAGGTCTAATTCAACAAGATTATAAGGCAACAACTTATGCAAAATGCAAATAGGGAAACTTCTATAAACTTTCCTAGCAACAATAGAGGCACCAATAGGAGTAGACACATCATATGACTCATGCAACAACTTGGGGAGAACAAGGAATTTTTTAGCAACAAAAGGGGTAACAAAGGAAAGAGTGGCACCCGAATTAATCAAGGAATACACATCAAAGTCAAAGATTTTCAACATATCGGTAACAACATCGGGGATCTCACCAACCCCTTGCCTCCCATATCGAGCATACAATTAATTATGCCTTGGGGCACCACCATGAGGACTACCTCCACCCAATGGAACCGCCTTTGCACCCCAAACATTGGCTCAGTTTCTTGGATAATCTATCTTCTTGTGACCAAGGTCCCCACAACCAAAGCATGTATTAGAACCCTTCAAACACAGGCCATTATGACTCTTCCCACACCTAGGACATGCATCCATAGGAGCCACACGACCAATACATTGAGGCCTAGGGAAGTCATTGGAAAACCCCCTATTAGTAGCACAAGAAGGCCCTTGGCCTTGGTGAGATCTAACAACCTTTTGGAACTTACCCTTAAAACGGGCTCTCTTGGCCTCATGCCCCCTTCTCTTCTCAATTTCTCCTCCTCCATTTGCTCGACATAGGTCATCAACCAAGACAAGTTCATGTCACTAATAAGAATGGCAGACCGTCATTCTTCACTTACCAAGTTCGGAGGCCCCCATCACAAATTTGTTCATCCTAGATCTAGGATCGTCCACCAAATGAGGAGTATACTTTTAAAGTTGATTAAACTTGAGGGCATACTCCCTTACACTCATAGCACCTTGTTTGAAGTTCATAAAATCCACCAACTTAGCTTCCCTAAGCTCTAGAGGGACAAATCGACTAAGTAAGGCAAATTTGAACTCCTCCCAAAGCACCACATTACCAATCCCCTTCTCACCCATCGATTGATCATAGCATATTTGAGCAATCCATTTGAGTTTGTACACTCCTAATTCATCCTTTTCGTTTGGCCCAACACCCATGATATTCAAGATTTTATAGACCTCATCAATGAACTCTTATGGGTCTTCATACACATTTGGCCCATAAAATACCGAAGAATTCATCCTCATGAAGTATCTTACCCTAGCTCCCGGGGTAGTAGCATGAGAGCTTGGGCCCATTGATTGACTTGGTTGGCCACAACTTGGGTAAACATAATGAGAGCATCTCAGAGCTCACCATTGTTAGGTTGCTCCTTGGGAGTTTGGTCCCTTCATCCTCAAGTGTTTGGCATGATCCAGTATAGCCAAGAACAATTGTTAGGGGGGAAAACTTACCATATCTCTATAGAACCCTTAGAACATGAAGAAGGGAAATATTTTCTAAAACATCTCATAGCCTCCTATTATTAGTCATGGAGCGCTTCACAACCATGAATAGGACTATAATCGACACAGTGTGTTGGACCCCAAGGATCTATCAACCTAGTACTCTGATAGTAAGTGTTTCATGACCCAATCTTATGGCCTAGATGTGACACTGTGAATGGAGAACTTGAAGGAACGCTAAACAAGCCTCAAAACTTGTCATTACACATCAGTGGTCGCAGAAGCAATAAATCAAGCATCAAGAGATAATAAAGTGGGACAATAGCGGCTAAGGGAAAGCACTTTCGTACCATAGACATCAAGAACAATAGAGTCAAGGCTTTTAGACACAAATACATAACATGTCCAACAAACATCTCTAATGCATAGATAAGAGCAAGTGCCAACACAAAGTAACCTCGCTCAACCTCATAGTCAAAATAGACAATAAAAAAAAATGCCTCAATACGTAATAAGAGCAACGTAAGCTATGGTCCCCAAAGTGGAGGACTTGCCAACTATCTTTAGTAGCATCAAACTAGCCACGTCGAGGAGGAGGATCAACTTGGGCACCGATTCCTACATGGTGATATCATGTAGGCACAAAGTATGTGTTAGTATGTTTGAATGTACTAAGTATGTAGGATGTAATGCAACAAGAGATAGAAGTCTTAATCAAAATGCATAAAATAGGCAATCGACATCATATAATAATATGACATGTATGATTAATGAGCAAGTAAAACATGCTTAAATAACTCATACTTATATATGATGTCATATGTGTAGAATAGACCATGCTAGATTTTGAAGTTACAATCCCTTGGTAGGTTAGTGATGATGTTCATTTAGGTGGTAAAGTACTAACCCTTCACTCGGTTGGTGATAATGCCGCCCTATCACCTAGGTGGAGAAGTACTAACCCTTCCCTCCGTTGGTGATAATGTCGCCCCATCACCTAGTTGGAGAAGTACTAACCCTTCCCTCCGTTGTTGATAATGTCGCCCTATCACCTAGGTGGAGAAGTACTAACCCTTCCCTCCGTTGGTGATAATGTCGCCCCATCACCTAGTTGGAGAAGTACTAACCTTTTCCTCGGTTGGTGATAATACCACCCCATGACCTCGGTGGATAAGTACTAACCATTCCCTCGTTTGGTGAATACAAACCCCCATATCGGTTATTCAGGTTCTCAGAATCCCGGATTGGGCATGGCCTAATGCAACACTTTATATAGAGTATCTCATATATATAAGCTCATTTCATTATCATATAGTCAATCCTATCTATCATGCTTTAGACCTTCAACTCCTCAAGAAACCACATCCAGACATTTTATCAAACACTTAGATTGTGTGTAATGCTAGTATAAAAACATGAAATATAGAGATAAAATCATGCAAGAAAATCCACTATAAAACCATAAATCAACACCTTACAACTCCCTCAAGAAATACACATCAAAACCCCTCCTCAAGTCTTACAATAGATCAAAAATTTATAGCTCAAAACATAGCAAAACCATCATAAGCTTACATAGCTTTAACATAGTGCAATGAATTTCATAATAATCAAGACCCATTTGTAAATCAACTTTAAATCATGCAATTTCAGTAAAAGGAGGCTTGGGTATCATGGGTGAAAGGATCCCATGAAAGAAACCCACATACCTTAGCTTTGAGATAAACTTGGTGAAGATTGGAGATGGAGACATGAAGCTTAAAGAAGAACCTTGAAGGAAAACCTTAGCTTAGTATGAGAGTTTGGGACTTGAATTTGGTAGTGAAAATATGGCTAAGCGTTTGAGTTAGTATTGGGTAATTTCTTGGGTAATATGAGGGTGAAATTTGCCTAAGTATAGGTAAAACCACCTTTGCGAACACTTAGGCCCAATACTTAGAAGTCTTGGATGGAACTAAACAAAACAGTCCCAAAATAAGTAGAGGCGGGTCGCGGAGGCGACACGAAAACCTCACTGGAAATTGACCCATGGGATTTTTAAATTTTGCTATGATTGCTCTCAAATTGGGATTAGACCCTTTTCCCTCTATGTTTGACTCCCTGAACTAGAATATGAAGTTGGATTTTCGAAATAACAAACTAATTTTGAGATATATGCAATTTAAAATTCCGGGCATTTCTGAGGCACATTTTCAGGCACTTTTTGGGGTCGTTTCAAAGTGGTCTACTTGCAAGGTAAACCATAATTCATCTTATGGCAACCTACCCCATTTCAGAGAAGTAATACGCCTGAGGAGAACACATCCCATTTTAGGGTGGATTTCATGATAAAGTGCACTAAATGGATCCTCTAGTATAGCAAGGATATAACATAATCCTATGTTGGCACATAGTTCAAGGAAAGAGAGCAAACCCTATATCCATTGGTGCTAAGTCTAATACTATGGAATACTTATAATAGTCATACTTTAATAACTAGAAATAAACATGGAATCATTACATAAGTAGCTCTTAAACATACTTGACCTCTAATGGTGAGCCTAACTTGAAACATGAGAATAGATCTTCATCAAACATTATCTTTGGATAAAAATCACAGGCTCACAAGAGGTAAAATCTTGAAATAAGGCTTAGTTTCATACTTGCATAATCATAGGTAATTTCATGAATTCATAACATACTTGATAGCTTATATTCATTATGAAGTTACTTAACTTATAAAAAACATAATAAGTCGAGAATTCTTGACTTGACATTTTATCAAACACTTTGTGGGTATGTAATGCTTGATCAAATCATGAAATTCAAGAGTGAAATCATGTGCAAAAACTCAATGCAAATCAACCCACGGACCTATTGCAAAACCGTCATGTGAGATACCTTGAAATCCATCATCAAATCACATAATAAATCATAGTTTCATAGCTCAAAACATGCATAGTCTCAATAGACAAAACCAACTGATAATATAAGCTTGATATAGCTAGACATGCATATTTCATCAAACAATTCATAAGCTCCAACATGTTTCATGCTTATAATCCATAATAAAAGATACCCATAGATAATACAACTTGAAAACATGCAATTTTCGCAAGATAGGAAGATTGGGCACCATGGGTTAAATAACCCAATAATTGAAACCCATATACCTAAATTTCGGAATTCCTTGATTTAGATGTGAAGGAGACTTGAAGCTTGAATAGATTTCTTGAGATCCGTAGTTAAGCTTGAGACACTTAAATTTGGATGAAATATTTGGTTAAGTGTTAGAGAGGATTTTGAGAATGTCTTGAGTGATATAGAGTTGAAAATGGCTAAGTATATGTGCTTTGAAGCATAGACAGGCATGGGGCCAAAACCCTAATGCCTTAGGCCGAAACAGGAAAAGTAAGGAAGTGAAAACACTGCTATATGACAGGTCCGCATCGCAGAGCCATCGCAGACAGCTTCTGTCTCCGAAAATTTTGCAAAAATAAATTTTCAGTACGGGTCTTCTAAAATCCGAGTTATACGCATTTCCCACTCAATTTTGCCCCTCGATCAAGAATGCAAAATTAGCTTTTTGATATCATGTATTGATTTTGAGATATGTGAAATTACGATTATGGACATTTTCGAGGTAGTCTATTGGGGTGTTTCACCTCATCACATTCATTTAATTATAACTAATAGTGGAAGACATTAATAATCATGAAAAACTTAATGGAAGGCAATAATGATGTGATAATCAACAACCACATTAGCTTTACCTGGATGGTAGAGGATGCTTATGTTGTAGTCATTGAGCAACTCAATCCATCTTCCTTGCCTCAAGTTAAGCTCTTTCTAGGTGAACATCTATTGTAAGCTCTCATGGTCTGTGAATACATCTACATTTGCTCCATATAAGTAGTTGCACCAAATCTTGAGTAAAAACACTACTGTAGCCAATTCTAAGGCATGAGTTGGATAGTTCGCCTTGTAGTTCTTATGCTTCCTATAAGCATAGGATATGAACTTACCTTTTTTCATTAGAACACATCCCAATCCCGCTCTAGAAGCATCATAATAGATCACAAAATCATCAGTCCCCTTAGAAAAAGTTAACACTGGTGCAGTGGTCAATCTAGTTTTCAATTCCTGAAAATGCTTCTTATACTTTTCAGACAACTGAAACTTCACTTTCTTTTAAGTTAGCTTAGTCAATGGAGAGGATATAAAAGGGAATCCTTCAATAAATCTATGATAGTAACCAGCCAAACCAAGAAAACATCACATATCAGTAGGAGAAGTGGGTCTAGGCCAGTTCTTAACTACCACAATCTTCTGCATATCTACTCGAATACCATCATCTGAGACAATATGGCCCAAAATGACACCAATTTAATGTAGAATACAGTTTGAAATTTTGGCATATAACTGATCATTATCCTTGAAGGACTGAAAAATAATTCAGAGGTGATAGGCATTCTCTTCCTAATCTCTAGAGTACATCAAAATATTGTCGATGAACACAATCATAAATATATCAAGGTATTGTCTGAATACTTTGTTCATCAAGTCCACGAAAGCAACAGGAATATTAGTTAATCTTTAGGACATTACTAGAAACTCAAAGTGATAATGTCATGTTTGAAAAGTCATCTTTGGGATGTCATATTCACTCACTTTTCCCTAGTCATAGCCTGACCTGAGGTCAGTCTTGGAGAAATAGTGGCACCCTTAAGTTGGTCAAAGAAGTCATCTATCCTCGAAAGTGGATATTTGTTATTAATGATCACCTCATTCAACTAGTGATAATCTATACACAGCCTGAGGTAACCATCTTTCTTGCGCATAAATAGGATAGCAACGCCCCATGGAGAGACACTTGGCCTAATAAATCATTTATCTAGTAGATCCTTCAACTACTCTTTCAGTTTTTGCAACTTTATGGGAGCTATTCTATATGGAAGAATAGAGATAGGCTGAGTATCAAGGAGAAAATCAATCCCAAAGTCGATTTTCATATCAGGAGGGACTCCAGGCTAATTGTCAAAGAAGACATCAAGGAACTCATTGACAACTAGAGCTCACTCAAAAGGTGCAGAGTCTACATTATCAAACTTAACTCATATGAGGTGATAGATACATCCTTTAGAAATTAATATCTTGGCCCTAAGGTAGGAAATAACCTTACCCTTAGGCACTGTAGAACTATCTTTCCACTCTATAACAAGCTTATTTTGAAATAAGAATTTCACAGTCTGGAGGCATAACTAGCATGAAATCAGTCCACGTTACGAATCACATCAAAGTCAATTATCTCTAACTCAACTAAGTCCACCAAAGTATCTCCGTGAAAGATAAACATTGTGCAATCTCTATATACCATTTCTGTTAGAATAAACTTACCAACAGGAGTAGAAACACTGAAGGGATCAAGAAGACATTCAGGATGGATCACAAACTTACTAGCCACATATGGAGTTGTAAATGCTAAAGTGGAACCTAGGTGAAGAAAGTCCTACACATCATAGGAAAAGACTTGAACCATACCCGTGAGAACATCTGGTGCATCTTCCTGATCTTGCCGATTTCCCATCACATTCAAATGATTTGTATAATTTCCTGTATTAGTTATGGCACCTTTCTTACTACCACTAGCTGGTGGTGCTTTCGAAGACAGAGCATGATTACCTCTAACCCCCCGCCTCTGGATTGCACACTCATTTTGGAAGTGACCAGTCTATTCACACAAATAGCAAACATTTATGCGTAATTGACTAAATTACTGGAATTGGAATCTTAGTTAGTAACTGGTCAATATTATATTGAATATTCTAGAGAATAAGGATTAATATAGCAATCTAGAATTTCGATACATAAAACTACTACTTAACTTGATTGGATCTGTCGTAGACACCCGAAAGATCTCACCTCGCGTTCAATTTAATTAATTACTTTTTGAATTTAATATAATAGTTTAATTAACATTGAATTATATTTGTTGATACACTATTTTCAAAATAAATATTGAAAGAAAAAACAAACGAAATTTCAATTGAAAACAATAAAAAATAGTTAAAAAAAAAGGGCTTGTGTTGGATTGGACCTAGGTGGAGTTTGCTACTTTTGCCACATAGTAGTTTCCCCCTCAAACATGGAGTCACATTAGATTGGGATTGACAACCCTAAGACCTAGAATTCTGATGGACCTGAGACTTCTGATCATACATATTACTCGAAGTTGGTGCACTTGTTGATGATGGTTCATAATTCAAAGAGCTCTTCTAAAAATAGGACCTATCCCCCTTACGTTGCTTATGCTAGATAGGCTCATGCCCTGCTGAGTTAGCCGTCTTGCTTAAGTGTTCCTCCTTATCCCTCTTATTGCCATTGTCAATTTGGTGTGCATAGGCTATAAGCCTAGAGATGTCCATGCCAGAGTGAGCGATGTGGCTTTGAACTCCTTTTTCACATGCTTGCCCAAGATGAATATGAACTTTCTCATTCTAGATCTCATATCAGGGACCATCTCTGGAGCATACCTAGATAGTAGTATGAAATTAAGGCTATATGGTTTGACAGTCATCACCTCCTGCTTAAAGTTAACAAACCCCTCAACATTTGGTTCCCTCACCTCTCGTGGAAATAAGTGATCAAGAAAGACACTCTTAAAGTCATCCCAAATGGCAGCCTTAGATTCTTTACCTAACTATTTTCCTACTGATTTTACCAACATTTGATACATTCTTGAGTTGATAGGAAGCAAGTTCAACTCCCTCAATCTCCATTGTATGCATAACATTCAACACCTTTCATATTTCATCAATAAATTTTTGGGGGTCTTCCCCAACCATATACCATGTGAAGACTATTGGATTCATCCTCAGAAATTCCATAAACCTCATTGCAGCAGTTGGCTCTTGGGAGCTTGAACTAGGAGTATGGGCACTCTGATTCCCACTCTAGGCGACTGCTAGTTTAGTGAGCATGTTGATAGCTCCCATAAAATCAGCCCCTGTATTAGGAGTAGGTAAAGTAGTTGGTGCTTAGGGAGCCCCTATGACTCTAGCATATCGAGCCCAGCCTCTCGTATCGAATTGAGGAGGAACCTCTAGTTGGGGATACTCTGTATTATGAGCTGAAGCATCTCTTTGGGTGGGTGCATGCTTTGGAGGAATGATATGCAAATGCGTAACACATGAATTAGATATATACTTTAATAGGGTTAACTCTATCGCACGAACTTAGAATACAAGAAAGTGTAACGATTCCTAATGTACTATAGTCTCCTACTTATGGAATATGGTGCATAAAATCCCCATAAGTAAGACTCTACTAGACACAGCCTCATATACTCCCTAGGACACTTGAACTTTGTGCTCTAGTACAAAGTTTGTCATGCCACGGAGTGTACCCTTTGTGTGGCCATCACTCAGAGACTATTGCTAGCCCCTAAGTGAACCTCTTGATCTCATCATATTCACTCAATTATAACTAACAACCGAAAACATCAATGATCAAGAAATCCTTAATGGAAGGTGAAAATGATATGATAATCATAGGCTAAAGGCCAAGCAATATAGAAATCAAACTGAGTAAGATTAATATGAAAGAAACTAGCAAGAATCATAATTCAATCATAACAGTCTAGTCTATGAAGCCTCTAAATCATCTGACCATGTGGTGCCAATGATAGGTCTATGTCTACCTAAAAAAATAGAAATGCTAAACTCAATGCTAGAAAAGAAAACATGATATCTTCCGAAAGCAGGGGAGGACTCAATAATCAGCTGAAAGTAATGGGTCCTCAATGGGGTACCAATTGATAATCATTAGTACCTGTCTCTGCATCATAAAAGGATGCATCCCAAAATGGCATCAGTACATGAAATGTACGAGCATGTAAAATAAAAGAAAGAAATATGTAAAGGAAGAATAACATCACTCAAATAGCTTAACTCAATAAGTAGGAAACTCAAAGTCAAGAGTCAAAAGTAAGAATGCAGTTTAGAAAATGAATACTGATATTCCATCTAATTAAATCCACTTAGAGTACTATCGAGACATATATGGTAGTTTCTCTAACTGATAACCATCACCTATGAGTCGGTGATGATACAATGAAGCGATGTCCTTGCCGCATATATCTAATACTTTGCTAGGTCCTCTTTTTTGGATAATAGGGAAACATCCAATTTTATAATTCAGTCCTCTCACACGCTAGCCACGTAGTTATTGAGTTCTAGTTGGACTTACTCTTACTCAATTCGGTGCTTAATAATCCTCCCAAGACTAAACAAGCTCATAAAGACAACAACCCTATGGTTAACTAATTTAACTAGTCTCATTGGACATTTGTCAACTCAATTTATCATATCAACTATCAACTCTTTGGTTAGGAACATTCTATTAGGATTAGCTCATGATTCGTAAAGGCCCTCAAGCATGCATCATTCCAACTTGTAGTGTTAGTTAAACAAAAGTACAGTTAAAGAATATAGGAATCTATTGACTCTTTAGGATAAAATTATACTCATGCATACCTCATTTAAGTGCAATATATAAAAATGAGAAGAATTCACTCTAGGGTTCATGTAGAAAAGAAGACATCCATTCTTGGTCTTTAATTTATAAAAAACTGTAATTCATGAAATATTATATAGGAATACATTAGGATTTAAGAAAAACCTTCAAAAAACATTCCTGGTAGACACAATTCATTCATAACTCCTTCAATTTAGTGTATGCGGCACATAGAAGAACATAATCCATCTTCTAGATAGCCTAACATTCCTAGAAATTTTAATTCTTGGAATGGCTTGAAAGAACTCACAATATTGTCTTCAAACCATACCCTTTTTCTCCCTTCAAACCTTACTCTAAGTTGGAGAAGGTATTGTACTGTGAAAAAGTTGAATGGCTATGTTTAGGGACTTATTAGGTATAAATATGTCAAGTTAAGGCTTTGAAGCATGGAAAAAGACCAAAAAAACCTTTCTTAAAAATGTTATCAAAGTTGTCCATGGGCCAACCGACGCATCATAGGAACCAATCCATCAACTTTTGGTCAAATTTCTGGGTACCAGGATCGATTCCTTCAGCCCAAACTATGGCCCATAGAAGCACTTATGACCCATAGTTAGGTGCATCAAGTTAGGGCCTCAAAAATTTACTTTCTAAAGGTTTTCCATGCGTTAAAGTATGGGTCATCAATCAAAGTAGGCCCATAAGTCAATTCGTACTCAACTTTGCTCTGGCAGTGTATAGTAAAATATCCATAACTTTGACTCCAAACTTCAAATGAGGTAAAATCAATAGAGTTGAAAATCTAATTCAAAGTCCTCTTATTTGGTAGGTCTTGGGCTACCCTAATTCCTTGTGTGCTAAAACTTATGGTCGTGTAAATTTCACCCATGTATAATCTAAGGTGAAAAAGTCAATTGATAGGAATGTTTTGAACTCAGCTAAGTACTAGAGGTCTCTTTTGACCTTAATCCACTTCCTACATATAAGAATGAGGCTTGACATATAGGTACATGTAAGAATAGAGTTATGCATGTCACAATGTCTCCCCCTTAGGATCATTTATGCTTGAATGATGAGCAACAAGGAGACCTATCAAGTAGGAACACCATCAAGAACTCAGATACTCAGATTCTTGAATACTCATACTCCAAAAATCAACAAAAACTCTAGATTCAAAAATTAGACTATTTCTAACATCATCATTAGGCACAAATACAATATATAATCTAACGCAAGAAACTCAATTGATAGGATAACTCTGAACTTGGTTAAGTACTAGAGGTCACGTATGACCCTAATCCGCTTCTCACATATAAGAATTAGACTTGAAACATAGGTACATTTATGAATAGAGTTATGGAGTATCACAAATAGGAGGCACACTGAAGTTGGTCAAATAAATCATCTATTTTGGGGAGAGGATACTTGTTCTTTATGGTGACTTATTCAACTTTTTATGATCCACATATATCCCATAGTGCCCATCTTTTTGATATGAATAAAGTAGGAGACCCTTAATGAGAGACACTCAACCTAATAAAGCCTTTAACTAAAAATTATTTCAATAGCTCTTTCAACTCCTTAAGCTTGGCAGGAGTCATTCTATAAGGGGAAACAGAACAGGTTGAGTATAGGGATGAACATCAATTTCATAGTCAATCTCCCTATCGAGGGGGGTCCCTAGGTAGACTATAAGAAATTACTTTAGGGAACTCATTGACAATCAAAAGACACTCGAGAGATGGAGATGCTGCATAGTTATCCTTTACTTGAACAATATGATAAATACACCCTTTGGAGATGAGCCTTTTGGCCCTATCTTAGGAAAGAAACTTATTCGTTGGTACTACACAACTACCCTTCCACCTTATAATAGACTCACTCAAAAACTAGAATTTGACTATCAGAGTTCTACAATCGACACATTCATAACAGGCATGAAACCAATCCATGCCAAGAATCACATCAAAGTCAACTATCTCTAACTCAACTAATTCTATTGATGTATCTTTATGATAGATAGACAAAGTACAATTGATATAGTCCCTCTCAACTAGAATGAACTCATTAATAAGAGTAAAAGCACTAAACTACTTAAGAAGAAGTTCGGGTAGGATATGAAACATAACTACCACCTATGGAGTTAAAATGATAAAGTGGCGCCAGAGTCACACAAGACATGCACGTCATGATAAAAGACTCAAAAGAATACTTATGACAACATCTATTGAACTCTCCTTATCCTGGCAACTAGCCTTGGCATACAAACAGTTTGTACCTTTTTCGATACTCGAAGTAGCAACTGTCTGATTACATCTAGCTGATAGTGATATCGAAGAATACCAATCTTTTCTACCTCTATCATCCTTCCTCCTCATAGGCCACTCATTCTTGATGTGACCAGTTCTCCTACATCTATGAAAAGAATTTTTACCTTCATGGTACTTACACAATTGGAGGTTGCCACAAGGTTTCTCCGTTTCGAACCTTGAGTCTCACTAGCATGGGATTATGAACTGAGCTCTAAAATTTTGATGATCTCTGGACTTCTAATCATACTTGTTACTCATAGGTTGTGCACTAGTTGAGGATCATACATAACTCAAAGAATTATTCTGAAAATAGCACCTGTCCCTCTTTATTTAGCACTAGTTCTACTTATGCTAGCTAGGCACATCCCCATCTGCTTTGTCTATCTTACTTGCATTCTCCTCCTTATCAGTCTTATCATCCACCTCATGTTTGCAAGAAACCATGAGTCCATATATGTCCATACCTAGAATCAACAAGGGTTCTTTGTATTCCTTCTTCACATACTTGCCTAGGCCAGATATGAACTTTCTTATTCTAAATGTTGGTCAAGGAAGATCTTTGGAGCACACCTAAATAGATGAATAAACTTGAGGCCATATTCTTTGACAATCATCCCTTCCTCTTCAAGTTCACAGAATCTTGAACCTTCATTCCCTCAACTCTTGTGGAAAGAAGTAGTCAAGAAATGCACCCACAAATTCCTTCTAAACAACATGGTCAACATCTTTACTTTGGCCCTCCTCCCATTGATTGTAATTACATTAGTTCCATCCTTAAGCTTATAAGAACCAAGTTCAACTCTTGCAGTCTTAATTGCATGCATGATATTCAACACTTCCCACATTTCTTTAATAAATTTCTAGTTGTCTTGTGCAATGTCTTGCTACAATAGTCATCTCTTAGAAGCTAGAGCTAGGAGCCTATGAATTCTGATTACCATTCTAGTTGACTACAAAATGGGTGAGCATAGTATTAGCTTCTCTGAAATTATCCTCAATAGCAGGAGTAGACGAAGCAGTAGGCGGCTGAAGAGCCCCAATAGCTCTATTAGGTCGACCTTACTACTCATTCCTATTTGAGGAGGCACCTCTAGTGGGGGATTCTCGGTGCTGGAAATTCAAATGTCTCTTTGGTTGGCAGTATGCTTAGGACGCGTAATCTACAAATGCATGAAGTATGAGTTAGCTAGGAAATTTTATAGAGTTAAACTGTATCGCTCAAATTCATTGTACAAAAGAAGTCAAATAATTATTAATGTGTTATAGCCCCCTAATTATAAGTGTAGTGTACAACACAGTGAAAAACAAGACTCTACTAGACAAGGCTTCATAGCCATCGTAGCGCTCTTGAAGTTTGTGTATGATACAAAGATTGTCATGCCCTAAAATGTACCTTGGCATGGCTGACACTTGGAAACCTTTTCTAGTCCCCTAGCAGATCACTTTGCCTAATCACAACATCAATGATACACCAATTTATACATTTAGACTATAATCTTGTAGGATAACCAATGATGAAATAGCATAAAGGTTTTAAAATTAAAAATTTATCCAAATCCAAATCATAAGATCAGTACAAAAGGGAACCAGTCAAGAGTTAAAGACATCAAATTATCCATCACCATCTATTCTATGAAGCCTTTATCAATACTGTCTATATGGTTCCCATTACATATCTATGGCTACCTCAAATCAAAAGAGAAGGGAGTAAACTCAAAATGTAGATAAATAAATCTAGTATCCTCCTAAAGAAGAGAGGACTCTCTTGAGGTTGATGGCAAGGCAAGATCCTAAATGAAGTGCATGTTGATAATCTTTAATGCCTGTCTATGCATCATGAAAAGATGCAGGCCGAAATGGATGTCAATACGTAGAATGCACGACTGTGTAATATGAGAAAAAGAAACATGAATCAAGGTAGAATAATATCAACTCAGATAACTCAGATCAGAAAGATAAGGAACTTAATTAGAATGTCATAAGTGTAAAGCAGAAAAAGGTTTAGGCTGAGACTAATCATATTCAATCCAATATAATCATATAGAGTACTATTATTTCCTATAGGGAGTTTATCTAGTTTACAACCATCAGATGCGATGGTAATGCCTTTAAATCTATCTCAAGTGGAACTTCTACAGAGGGTCTTGTAGGTGGTGTCTCCCTGTTGCATAAATCCAACTCCAACTTTGATTGCCGCTTCGGCCCGAATGACTCCCCAAGAGCATTTACTATTTCCTTATAATCAGGAATATTGTCACCATCAAAGTTCATCAATATGACTACCAAAGGATCAACATAAAACCTCAATTCCATTAGGATCTATGCTTCATCCTTCTCATCCATTGTAATCGTTGAGATGAACTGGAACTCAGAGCTACTTCCATCCTGCTAATCCACTTGAAACACCAATGCTTCTTCACCAAACCTGAAAGTAAGTAGACTCTTCTCTATATCGACTAATGCTTGAGGTATGTCTAAGAAAGGTCTTTCCAAAATGATCAGAACTGCAAAATCAAATTCACAGCCAAATATAACAAAATCTGTGGGAGATATAAATTTTTCTACCTTTACCAACATATCATACAATATCCCCATAGGCTTCTTGATTATTCCATTTGCCATCAACAACCGCATTTTTGTAGGGACAAGCCTCCCCAAACCTAGCTTTCGAAATATGGCGAGAGGCTTTAAGTTAAAGCTAGCCCCCAAATCACATAGTGCTTTAGAAAATGTTAGTTCTCCTACCATACATGGTATGGTAAATACACCCGGGTCCTCGCGCTTCTACACTAATGACTTTGTAGTGATGACACTACAACACTGAACATTTTTGGAGAGGTTTTGTCTCATATTTAGCTTCCTTTTGACTACATCTTTCATCCATTTGGCATATCCCGGCATCCTCTCAAGGGCCTCGACTAAAAGGATATCCATCGATAAATTCTATAACATTGCCAAAAACTGTTCAAACATAACTTCCTTCTTTCTTTTTTGAAGCCTTTGTGGAAAAGGAGGAGGGGGCCTCGGAAAAGCTTTACACTTCTTGGGTTTCTCATCCATGTTGCCTGGCTGGGTTCCTTCATTCATCATTTCTTACGATTCCTATTTTCTGCCTCTTGCATAGGGGTTTTCACAACACTTTTTTCATTCTGAGTTATCACCGCCATGCAATGCCCTTCATTTTTAGGATTTTGAACCGTATTGCTTGGTAGGGTGCCCTTTTGGCATTGGTTCAATTGTAAAGACACTTGCTCAGTTGCTTAATTGCTACTGAGTGAGACTCTATCTTTTGATTAATACTTGAGATATCTACTTTCATTCCCTTTAAAGTCTCATCATGGTGGTCGGCTCGTTTCAACAATTTTTCAAACATATCTCTGATCCTGGAGTTACTTGATGACCATTATTTTAGCCCTCTCTTCTACACCATTTTGCATCTAGCACTCTCTCTCTCTCTCGTAGTATCTACCTTGGTGGTCTCTATACATCTCACCACGGTTGAAGCTCTGACCTTGATTCCTGGAACCTAGTAGTCTAAATTGGACCCTTGGGGGTTGTTCCGGAAAATCATTGCTTGGTTGCTTACAATACATGCATCCTCATCAAAAAATAGATTATCATAGACGGGAGCCTTCGAAGGTTGGTGAGTGACCGCGTGGATGCTTGCTTGGTATTGCTTTCACACAAAGTCCATACTTATGCAACATTGAGCAAGTTGCTCCATGATCTCTTCATCTACCTTTGCTTACTCATTATTGTTACTAACCTCACAAGAAGGATTCATCACACCCCGCTCTCATTATCCCTATGCTCGATTTGCTTGGACCACTTGCTCTATTCTTGTGACTATTAATGCAAAAGGTTGGTCTAGAAACATGCCTCCCATAATCGTATCGGCGTAAGCTTGACTATTTTCATGAAGTGCCCGATAGAAAATTTCAACCAAGGCATCATCAACAATCTTGTGGTAGAGGATTATCCTCAAGCATTCGGTAATCCTCTTCCATGTTGTGCTAATAGAATCACCCAGCAATTGCTCAACGTTGTTGATTTGGACCTTGAGCTTCAACTTCTTAGATCTTCAGAAATATCTTTTGATTTATACTCTCTGAAGTTCGCCCAACTTGTGATCATACCTGGAGGAAGCTCGGACAACCATACAGCTGCATTGCCAATCAATGATAGTGGAAACACTCTCAAACCCATAGCATCAAGAGAACGGTTTTGTGTCTCCATGACACTCTTGCAAACAAGCACCACATTTTGAAGATAACAGTGGGGATCCTCCGAAGATAGCCCTATGAATAGTCCTTGATTTTGGAACATTTGGAGCAATCCACTCGATATCGTGAAATTAGTTTCTTTTGGTAAAGGAGGTAGTACTATAGCACCAATAACATCCATAGCCATAGGGTTTAATCGATATTGATTCCATCCATAAGCATTTTCATTGAAGTCCCTGAGTTGTAGCTTGTTACCCTTTGTGGTGGAGTCTCCTCTCTATACATATCCACATTCGTATGCATATCCTCCTCAACCTCAATATCCTCATTCACTTGAGTCATTCTTCTTAGTAGTCTATGGATCTCCAAATTTACTAGAGCTAAGGGATTGCCTGGGCTCCTTGCGTTGGGTATATAACCTAGTATACCCTACAGATAAAATCAAACAACAAAAAAAAAACAAAAGTAAAGTACAAGAGATTATAGAAATCAACACTAAAAGTAACTAATAGTGAAATCAAACAAAAACCAAGTCGTATTGCCTGGTATTGGTGCCATAATTTCAGACAATGTTCACGCTCCAATAAGAAAACGGTAGTTGTTAGCAATTAGCCTAACCGAGGTTACAGTCGAATCCACAGGAAGTACAGGGCTTGACTACAAGACTTCACTGCTAATCATTTCTAGTATTTATGACTACAACCTCTAAATAGAGGGTTTTTGTGATTCAAAAATAAAATAAAATAAACACTAACTATAATGTAAGGGGACACTCAATTTTGGGGACAACTCTAGAATTGTGTTCCCCATGGTTTGTCGACTCAATTATCCTAGATAACATAACTACAATTGGTGATTTGTGTGCAGGATGGTAACTTAGGTTCTTCTAGCCCTCTTGTGAAGCTAAAGGTCAAATTTCACCGTGGCGCTTGGTCGGCCACCATGGCGTGCCAACTAACCGTTACCAATATCCCCAATCAACCTCCCATGGGTCAAGTTAGGTTGATTAGACGAAAAAATATCAATCAAATTCTATCATCTACTTCCCTTTTCCTACTCATCACTACCTTGGTCAGGATCATGATAGTAGGTGGGTTTTGGTGTTGGCCACCACCAAACAACAATAAAAATGAAGGGAATAGGTAATACATGCAAAACCCCAATCATAATGCAATAAACCTAGGTTATTTCAAGTTATCTATCCATGGTTCCCACAACCCCAAATTGTGGGTGCTTAGCTACTCATAGCTAAAGTAAAACACACAAAAATGCACATGATAGAATAGTTAAGAGTTTTACCAATAACAATGAATAGAATAGGCACCACAAGTTGCGAACCCACAAGCTTGATTGATCAGCAATGATTACAAGGTAAGATTTGCAACCCCCAAAATGGGTTTTTCAATAGAGAACAATAAACTACCCTAAAAAACTAAGAGAAGATTCAAAATATAATGGTAGATTGTCTACTCGTCGATTGTCTACTCGTCGAACTCCCTCTCAAAAACCTAACTTACACTATATGTAGTAATTGTAAAATAAGCCTAAAATTTACACAGAAAAGATAGTTGGTAGCTAATAAGTCTCACAGTTACGACTCTTAGTATGAGCTACAAGTCATAGTTGAGGTATCGTATCAGGTTCTTAGCATCTCGGACTGAACTGGTATGATTTATGGGTATGAGTCATTACTTGAGCTATGACTCATATATTTGTCTCTTGGTCTTCAGTTTTTTGTCCAACATTTTGGGTCTCTGATTCTTTCTATGGTTCCACCTATACGAGTTATAGTGTGTATTACAACTCGTAGGACGTCCTCATAGGAGTGACTTTCACTTGGTAGATTTCTAATTTTTGCATTTGATTCCTGCTACGATACTACACTACGACTTGTAACTTGAGCTATGACTCGTAGGTTGGCTCGTATGGCCTATACTTCAGTAAAATCTGTAATATTTTTTCAAAATCATGCCAACCTAACTTTTCTGCAATATCAACACAAAAACTCATCAAAACACTAAAAAGTCGCTTTATGAACTCACAAAATCCTTTGTATCAGGCACCAAACGTGTTGTATTTTGACAACACATCAAGATACACACATATTCAATTATAATCACATCCAGGGTCTTCATAATTCATGCTTCAAATTTCATTAAAGGAATATAAACAAGCAATTATTATTAACATACGACTAGAGTTTGATGAAATAATCTACGTAATTCATTTTTCCAAGAATTCCATTTATGAAAATCACAACTAACGTAATATCATAGATAAATATGTTAGGGCTTAAGAAATTCTCAAGGAAACATATCATAGAAGGCTCAATCCTATCACAAATAACACTATCACATTATCAGGGCGCACAGAAGGACATAATCCATGATTTAGCTTTGCGTTACATACATGGGATGAAGGATGACAACCAAATTCGCTAGAGTTGCTCCTACCAATTAAATCCTTTCTCATGACACGAGATTATGAACTTGATGTGACATGGTGAATAGGAAGAAAGACAACTCAAACAAGCCTCTTAGCATATCATGTACACATCCTTGCTTGCGGAAGAAAATTAGACAATGACAACAATCAAATAAATAAAACGGGGAAAAAGAGACTTAAGGAAAATCACTCATAATAATAATAGCATAAGAAGGGTCAAGATGAAAAACATAAACAAACCATGACATAATATCCAATGACACCTCTACATGCACCCATATTCTTCCAGCATATGTCACTATGATTTCTCCCACATTTTGGGCACTTAGGACGGGTTGCCCCATAATTACCATCGGGCATAGCATATGGAAGCCTACTTTCAAATTGAGCCCTTCTTCTCTCTTATTTTGAGGTCATTGGGCAATCTCTCATCTTATGCCCAACACCGACACACTTGACACAACCTTCAACACCAACCAAAGACCTTTCTTGATGCTTTTCCGCACACCCTTGGCAAGTGGCTAAAGGGATTCTTTTCTTTTTATACTTGGGAACCGGTACACTAGTAGAAGATGAGGCACCACTACCACGGGCCCTTTTAGCCTCTCTCTCCTTCCTTTTATCCCTTGAAGTCTCGGGATAACCCATTTTTTAATTAAGTTGAGCAGTTACAGCCTTGTCCAATAGCTATAGAGCATTACAAAGCTCCGCATTTGACATGTCACTGTTGGGAAGTTGACACGGAAGTGAGAGATGGTCATTGTCCTATCAACCATTCTGAATGACTTGGGTCACATTCTGAAACATAATGGCTAGAAATCAATGATAAGCCTTAGAGGACTTAGCTCTACCGCGCAATATAGATCATGAAGAAGTGAAACATTTCCTTAAATGCCTCACAGCCTCCCATTCATACTTGTGGCACGCTTCAAAACCATGAATAAGAATCTAATCAATGTGGTGTATTGGATTTTTGAGGACCATTAATAACCTAGTGCTCTGATACCAAGTTTTTCACGACCCAAACCTAGGGCCTAGACGTTACACGGTGAATGGGAAGCCCGAATACAACTTAAACAAGCCACTTACAAAATCAAGTACACATCCTTGGTTGCGGAAGCAAATTTGACAATAACAAGTGTACAATAAATAAAAAGGGGAAAAAGAGACTCTGGGAAATCATCATAATAATAATAGCATGAGAAGGGTCAAGCTGAAAAACATAAACAAACCATAACATAATATCCAATGACACCTCTACATAGAATGGAGCGGAGGCCAAGACACTTCTCGAGCTTGCCCTCATTTAACAAGTATGAAACATAAGAGAAAGTCACTATAAATAATGAATGAGAGTATATATCGCCCTCAGAATTGAGGACTCACCAACTAGCTTTCTCCATAAGAACCAAACAAGCCACGTGGAGGATGGTCGACAGAGCGCCGGTACCTACATGGTAATATCATATAGGCATAGAATATTCATTATTATGTTTCAATGTACTATGTATGTGGAATGCAATGCAACAAGAATCATAAGCCATAATAATAAAATGCTTAATCATAATCAATGAATATAAACTCAATATGCCATGCATATTCAGTGTGTAGGATGGAACATTCTTGAGAATAATCATACTTTTATAACTTGTTTAACACAGTAAGGTGACATGATTATATCATCCAAATACCTTGTACTAGAAGGTGAGGAATGTGGCATAGGACATAACCCCTTCTAGTAGGTAATGGGTAGTACATGAGGACGGAGAAATAGCATAGGTCATAACTCCTACATGTAAACATGAGATAATAGATGGTATAAGAGGGTAGAGAACTAGCATAAGTCACAACCCCTACATGTAAGCATGAGATAATAAGAAATATTGAACAACACATGAGTGTGAGGCATACCACATAGTTCATAACCCTTTCACTTAGACATAACATAGTAAGTAGTATTTATTTGTACATGAGGGTGAGGCATATAATATAGTTCATAACCCCTTCATGTAGAAATTGGCCTTGTACTAGAGGGTAAGGCATATAGCATAGTTCGTAACCCCATCTAGTAGGCTTTACAATTCATAAGAGCATAAACCTTAGTATAAGAACTAAATAATTCATCAACGACCGAGACTTGTAAAAGCATGCAATCGACCATCAAAATCTTAAGACTTCTTGCCATGATATTTTATCAAACACATGATGGGTCCATGATACTTGTTAAAACCATGCAATTCAAGAGTATACAAAAGGAGTAAAATCAATTTCAAATCAATCCACCAATATTATAGTGAAACCCCAATTTGGGTGTCATGAAATCCATATCAAAAGTTCATCATGGCGTATAGTTTTCATAGATCAAATCATGCATAATCTTATTAGACATAAATCAACTCATAGTGTAAGCTTAAAATAGATATTCATGCATCATCAATAAACTTGGTAAAACCCAGCCTAACTTTCATTCAAAATTAATAATAAGAGATACCTATAGATAATACAACTCAAAATCATGCAATTTTTCATAAAATAGGAAGGTTGGATTCTACGGGTGAAAGGACTCAATGGATGAAACCCACATACCTTAAACTTTGGTTTTCCTACGACGATCTTGAAGGAAACTTAGAGCTTGAACTGAATCCTTGAGTCCCAAAGTTAAGCTTGAAATCCTTGAATTGGGTATGAGATATTTGGTTAAGTCTTTGAGAAGTTTTTGTGAGGGTTTGAGTGATGTAGAGTTGAAAAATGACTAAGTATGGGTGTTTTTACCCATAAGTGGGCATGGGGCTATGACCTCAATGCCCTTGTCAGACACAAGAAAATTAAGGAAAAAATGTATTAGTCCGCATCTGGTCTGCGACATGGACCCATCGTGGATGCACACTGGAAATTGAAAATTAGCAAAATATATTTTTCACTATGGGTCTTCTAAAATCTGGGTTATACTTGTTACCCACTCATTTTCTACCCGTGATCGAGAATATGAAGTTGAATTTTTGATATCACATATGGATTTTGAGATATATGAAAATTATGATTATGAAATTTAGAAATTCATAAAGAAATTTAGAAATGCCTTTAGGAACCATTTTAAGGTCAAAAAAGACCTATATAAGTCATAAGTTAAGTTTAGGAAGGTGGAAAAAAGTTTGGAATGCCCCTCATTATAACTTCACAAATTTGAACTAAGATGTTCCCACTCTGCATCGCATTGGGTGTTCATTTCAGTTCCTTTCTTATGAAAACTTTTGATAACCATCTGTGCCATTGAAAATCAAAAATAATAAATTTTGGACCTATTTTGAGGAACCTCTACAATGCAGAGTGGTCACTCACTTTTCGATTTCTATCTTTTTCACTATGAAAAGTCATTTTTTTTATTTGATTGGCCTAAAATTCGACCGAGACACAGTCGCACTCAAATTTTATTGCTAATCATGATCTCTACCTCAGATTTCCATGAATGTTGAGAATGATGTGTTATGCAAGCAATCTCTCATCTATAGGTATTTTGGCAATTTTTCAGAGTGTAACAAATGCATTTTTATGTCATGTCTTCCTAGGCCTAAAGTGGACAATATTTCTTATAAGATAGGTCATTACACCATCATTCAACTTTTGATTGCTAGTTTGGTATCTGAAGTACAAAATTATATGAGAAATCATTCCTCTTGTCACTTGAAGCCTTCCCATTCTTCATCAACTTTAGGGTTCCAAATTGAACTTTAAACCGGTAGAATCTATTCCATCAAATATGTATCATGTAGCTTCATTTTTTTCTTTTCAATTTGTATGATTTTATTATCTAATAATGATCATTGTAATTCATTTCCTTATTTATAACCATACTTTTTATGTTACTTGCTGTTAATTACTATTTTTGCTCTATTTGATTTGCATATAGTTTTGTTGTGTTATATCTTTATAATTGTGCTTTTAATTCAACTTTTCATTTGTGCCAGTGGTCTATTGAAATTAACCTCTCTACTCCGATTAAGTTAAGGGATGGTTAGCATATATTGTATTCTCCCAGATCCCATTTTTTGGGATTGCATTAGGTATGATGTTGTTTTGAATTTTAAGTTTGAGCTTCTTGTCGAAAAGTAATTAATTCATTATGTTTCCTTATTCAGAATAATATATTTTCAAAATTAGGTGGTGTTTATTACTATTAGTTGCTCTAACTTCTTTGTATCTCTTTTGTTATCTTGTTTCCTTATAATTATGCTTCAGATTCCACTTTTTGTTAGAGCCGATGATCTTTCAGAAATAACTGTTATACCCCATAAAGTTTTGGATAAAGTTGATGTACATGTTACCGTATCTAGTCCCCATAGTTGCTCTAACTTCTTTGTATCTCTTTTGTTATATTGTTTCCTTATAATTATGATTCGGATTCTACTTTTTGTTAGAGCCGATGATCTTTCAGAAATAACTGTTATACCCTATAAAGGTTTGGGTAAGGTCGATGTACATCTTACCATATCTAGTCCCCACTTGGTGAGATTGCATTGGGTATGTCGTTGTTGTACCTTTCAAGTTTGTGGTTCCAACTTATAGGATAAGAGAAATAGTACTCATTGTGTTTAAAAGTGGAGACACACCAAAAAGACTTGCCTACTTTTCATGTCAATATCTTCTACTAATATATATTTTACACCATATTGGCTTTGTAAGCTTGACGATGGAAGAAATGTCCCAGATTAATGAAGAGCCTAATTAAATATCCAATATATGGAAGCTCACTGAAATTAGTGAATCATTGCAGTGCCAATCCGTGAAACTTCCTGAGAATCTTGGAGTGAATAAGGTATCAGCCCCATGTCTCTTGATTTTTGAAACATCTAATTCTGTTTGTTAACTCATTTTCAAGACATGGAAAAACATACTGATAGCAGATAATTCATGCATAAAATGAGATATCAGACTTTCCCATTGAACAAACAAACTTATTCACATTATGTCATAGCTCATCCTTCTTCAGGTTTTAAGGTTGGAACTTTAATCCTTCTCATAAGTGCACAATCTGGCATGATCAAGGCATATGACGTCAAAACATGCCATCAGCAAATGAAATTATTAGTGTTGTGTTTAGTGGGAATGAACCATATGATCCAGCAATGTTGTTCTTCTCTTTTCATATGTAGATATTCCATGAATCAAGAGACATGGGGATTATATCTGTAGACATTAAAGTTTTATAGAACTCTACAAGATGAGTCCTATTTTAGTAAAAGGCTTTTTGAAGTGTCTACTTGATGAAACTATAAGACGAGGCTTGAAGTACTGCAGTTTTGTAGATTTAGATTTGCAGATTTGATTTATGAGTGAAGAAATGAAGACTAGATTTGTCCAATTGAGCGTTCCAGTTTGTTTAATACAAATTTTAAGGTCATTACAAAAATTATAATCATAAGTAAAATATGAAGAAACAAAAATATTATTCATAAACTATGTGGGCACAAATCTGTTCCTCCCTTGATTCTTCTATCATAAGAGTTCGCCAAGATTCGAGGGTCATTTGTGGTGTATTTCTCGAATATAGGCTGATTTTGGCGTCCTTTTGCCATCATAATTTGATCTCTGTATCAGATATTTTGAGACAACTTGTAAGGGAATATAATATCCTTTATATGGGCATGAGCTAGGATTTAGGGTAGAGTAGCCTCCAAGAAACCCTTACTAAAATAGGACTCATCTTGTAGAGTCCTATAAAATTTTGATATCTATAGTATCTCTGTCATACCCTGGGAGTGTACCCTTGGCGTGGACGACACTCAGAGACTAATACTAGCCCCTGAGAGAACCATATGGCCTCATTGTCACATCATGCTCAATAGTGGAAGAATATTTCGATTAGAAAGGCATCACATCAATAATATAAACAACTCAATTAACTCATAGTTTCCAACGAATAAGTTTGCAAATACAAAATACGTGACAATCCTCTACTTAGTGTCTATAAAGCCTCTACTCAACAAGTCTAGATGGTGCCATGACAGGCCATGAACACACCAAATCAAAGAAAGAAAAATATACTAAATCAACTTATATGATAAAGGAGCTCCTACGAAAAGCAAAGAGGGATCACCAACTTTGGAAGTGTACTGATTAAAATCTCAACAATGCGCGGGCTGAAGTTCTCTATCACCTATAGCTACTTCAAAAAATTATGCAGGCCCAAATTAATGTTAGTACATGGAATATAACGTTATGTAAAATAGCTTGAGAAAGTAGAGCTCAACCTACTCATCTCAACGCAACAACCCGTGCTCCACTCAGTATATGCAAGTTTGAAGTAAATCGTTTCTTTTAAAATATACGCAATAAAAATAGACATAGTTTAAAATATCATGCTCAATCAATGTTTATTGGGAGTTTCTCTTAACCGACATCCAATCCCACCACTTTTAATTTCTAACAAGGTAGCTTCCCTTTAGAGCCAAGAGTCACACTTGCTTGAGACTTTGCACCCTGTGCACTAATGTTCGGCTGACTTCGGGACCTCTTATCATATCTCTAGATCGGGGTTGGTGTACAGAGTGAGGATGGTACATAGTCTGAGGACCTCTTCTAGAAGTAAGACTTATCTCCCCTACCTTATTTGTTTTGATAGGGCTCAGGCCCTATTGACCTGGCCTACTTACTCAGATGTTCCTCTCTGCCCTTCTTCTTGTCCTCCTCAGTTTGTTGTGCATAAAAAATCATCCTGGAGATATCCATACCTAGGATCAGCAATGTGACCTTACACTCCCACTTCACCTATCTACCCAATCTCGATATAAATTTCCTCATCCTCACTCTCATGTCCTAGAATATCTCTGGGCCATTCCTGGATAGTTGGGTGAATTTCATGTTATATTCTTTGACAGTCAACCCCACTTGTTTCAGATTTACAACTCCTCGACCTTCATCTCTCTCAACTCCTAAGGAAAGAAGTGATTGAGGAAGACACTCTCCAACTCATCCCAAGCAGCAGGCTCAGCATCATCACCCCAACTCTCTTCCCACTGATTGTACCAGAAATTATCCATATCCTTTGGCTAGTAAGCAGCAAGCTCAACTCCTGATCGCATGTATAGCTTTCAAAACCTTCCACATCTCATTGATGATGTTCTGAGGGTCCTCCTCAACCTTGGACCTAGTGTAGACTGGTGGGTTCATCCTCAGGAAGTCTCTCAGTATGGAGGCAGTTGTTGGCTCATGGGAGCTAGAACCAGGAGTCTATGAGCCCTAGTTCTCACACGTAGTAACCAACTGTGTGAGCATAGCGATAGCTCCATTGTAGTGAGCCTCTATAGTAGGGGCAGATGTAACGACAGGTGCCATAGGAACACTAGCAGTTCTGTTCGGTTGACCTCAGACTCTCATTTCCATCTGAGGAGGCACCTCTGAAGTAAGGTTCTCAGCATTGTTAGCAGAAGTATTCCTCTAGATTGACATGCGTCTAGGAGGCATGATCTACAAGCACGTAAAGCACGAGTTAGGAAAGAGTTTGTTGAGTTTTAACTCTATCGAACGAACTGAGAGTACAAGAAGAGGGTAACAATTCCTAATGTCCTATAGCCTCTCACTTATGAAGTATGGTGCACAAAACACCCATAAAGAAGACTCTACTAGACACGACTTCATAGACTTCCTAGGACACTTGAACTTCGTGCTCTGATACCAAGTTTATCATGCCACGGGATTGTACCGTTGACATGGTTGGCACTCAGAGATTATTACTAGCCCCCGAGAGAAACACCTGGCCTCATCATCACATCGCACTCAACAGCGAAAGAATATCTCAATTACAAAGGCATCACATCAATAATATAAATAACTCAACTAACTCATAGTTTCCAACGAACAGGTTTGGAAATAAAAAATACTCGATAATCCTCTACTCAGTGTCTATGAAGCTTCTACTTAACAACCCCAGATGGTTCATGACAGGCCATGAAAAACCCAAACAATATACCAAATCAACTTATAATATAAAGGAGCTCTTCCGGAAAGCAAAGAGGGTACACCAGCTTTGGAAGTGTAGTAATCCAGACCCCAATGATATGCGGGTTAAAGTCCTCTATCAACTATATTTTCATCATAAAACAATGCAGATCCAAATGGGCGTCAGTATATAGAATATACTAGTATGTAAAATAGCTCGAGAAAGTAAAGATCAACGCACTCATCTCGACTCAACAACTAATTCTCGACTCAATATATGCAAGTTTGAAGTAAATTATGCCTTTTTAAATATACTTAGTAAAAATAGGCTCAGTTTAAAATATCATGCTCAATGAATGTTGTTTGGGAGTTTCTCTTTACCGACGTCCAATCCCACCTCCTTTAGTTTGGTGATGCACAACAAAGGCAACATTGTTGCCACACCCGTCCTTAACTTGCCATGAAAAAGGGCGAAAAACTAACTCTTGGATCCATAGTAAATGTCCACTTGTAGGACAAGAGTCACTAGAATGAGATGTAATGATTATACTATGCTGGCAATATAGTTATGTGGGTTAAAGTAGAGGTATAATCGATCCCCACTCAGTGCTTAATACTACTCTCAAGACTAAAACATTTTCAACTCATCAATCAACTCAATCCTTAATACTCCATCAATCAGCTCAACTAAGTTTCTCATTAGCTGAATCAATCAATGCAAACAATCAAACATGTCCCAAACATTCATTTAGGCTCACTCAATTAACTCATCATATAGTCCAAGCAAGACACCCTTTTGTAGTAATATGTGTGACTCAATGCAACATACTTCTCGTACTCAATAATAATCATATTACTCAACTCAGATACTTAACCTCAACCTTATCTCATTAACATGAATAGAATTTCATAAAATCATGGAATTTAGGGTTCATGTTGTCAAGTCTAAAACTCTAACTCAATGTCATATAGGAATCATGTAATTTTAGCAAAACTTCAAAAAGTATCAAGAGAATTTGCAATAAATAAAATATTTCAATACTAAGATAATGAAATTTCTCAAATCTTAACTCCTCTTTCTAAATCTTGGCTAAAGAAGATGAAGGGGCATGTGAAAGAAGATAGTCCACACTTTTGTAAGCCTTACATACTTGGGAATGGAAGAAACAATTGAACCTCAGCTGATCCTTGCACTAGATTTTGAAACCCTAGCTCGTCTTTCTCCTTCAATGCTCTCAAGAAACATCCCAAGGTATAGAATGATGAATAAATACCCCTAGGGTTTGTTTCAAGAACTTATAAAAGCCAATAAATGCACAGAGATTTAATTGAAAGGGACCAACATAGATGAAATTTCCCCTCTTAAAATTTATTGACTGAGTCTAAGAGACCCTATCTACGAGTCGTAAACCACCTCTTGTAGACTGGAAGTCCCAAAATATCTAGGTTACTGGAAATTGGCACGGGACCTTATTCTACGAGTTGTAGGTTACCTTTCATGAGCAATAGAATCTGAAATTAAATTTACTAGAATTTATCACGATTCCCCTCTTTACGAGTCTTAATGGGTTCCACAAGTTGTAAATTCTTCTCATAAGCTAAAGGGTCTTGACACTTGAGTTACTGGAATTCACTACAAAATCATACACTATGAGTCGTAATGACTTTGTTGACCTGCTTCTATAGCATTTTCTCAGATTTTCCTCAGCATCTCCTGCACATCCACTCTAGATCAGGTAGAAAGAGTTAAGGGGTGTTACAATCTTACTCACTCATAGATTCTCAAGACGTTTCAAGGATTGGCGATGTGATGATTCAATAATTTTAATGAGCTTCAATATCTTGGATTTTTCATTAGGCATTTTATTAATACAAAGTCTTACATTTCTTCCATCGCAATTCTTTGGATTTTTCATTAGGCATTTTATTAATACAAAGGCTTACATTTCTTCCATCGCAATTCTTACAAAGTCAAAAGCATGTTAAAAATTTATTAGTAGATGATATTTACATGAAATGTAGGCAAGACTTCTTGGTGTGTCCTCAACTTTAAAAAAACTGCATATCTACTTACTCCCTCTGTTCACTTTTACTTGTCACTATTTCACCTTTTGTGGCCAATTTGACTAAACATCAAATCTAAATTGAAATAATTATATTTAATATTTAAAAAATCTAAAATTTAGTTAGTTCAAAACTGTACGAAAAATGCCATAAGTTGTCATCTTTCTCAGATTAATATGATGAAAAAAATACATCTTAAAATGTTGATCAAAGTCGATATAATTTTACCACGACAAGGAACTAGTGAAAAGTAAAAGTGAACAAAGCGAGTTTTGTATAAGTAGGATGCCTAAAATTTATAAGTTACAATAACAAGTTACCCTGTACAATCCCACAAAGTGGATTCTTGAGAGGGTAAGATTTGTGGAGATCTTACCCTTACCTTTATGGGGTATATTGGTATTTTCGGTGTACCATCGGCTCAAAAGAAAAGTGGAATATGAAGCATGATTTTACGAAAATAAGAGAACAAAAGATACATAAATAAAATAGAGTAATAGATAGTATAAATACTGAATAACAAAGAAATATCTGATTATTAATAAGTAAATAAAGTAAAATAATTACTTTAGACAAGAACCTCAAACTTAAAAGTTACAACAACGACATACCCAATGCAATCCCATAAAATGGGGTCCTCTAACACCCCACACTTTCCTAGGAATATCCCTATAATCTTAATACCCTAATATCTCAAATTGAGGATATTTAAACACCCCTCCATATAGCTTGAAAAGATCCTATGATGTATTTTTTTAATATCTCAAAATCCATGCAGAATTTCACAAATCCGATAGCATATTCTTGTCGAGAGGGAAAAATTATGTGGGCAAACGAGTACCTACAAGGCATACTTTTTCCATGCCAAGAAAATAATTTTTGGTGAAACTTTATAAAAACAGTACGCGATGGGTCCGTGACGCGGACCTGTTCAAAGAGTTTTGAAGTTTTCTCTTTTTCACTCCAGTGCAATTAGGTAATAACCCTATACCTATATACACAAAAATTTCTCACTGTCTAGCCATTTTGAGCCCTAAAAACCAATCAAAAGACCTCCCAAAATCATCTCTAATTTCATCAAATTCTCCATCTATTCTCAAGGTTTCCAAGAAGTCTAGTTGAAATTCAAGGAAACCAAGTCAAGCCCTAAGTCCTCCTCAAGATTCAGGAGTCCCAAAACACATATGGATCTAAGGATTTCATTCAAGCATCAAGCCTCCATTTCAAATCTTCTTCAAGAAACTCTCCAAAATCAAGGTGTGTGGGTTTTAGCCACTGGGTTCTTCCACCCATGGTTCCCTAATCTCCTTTTTATTCAATTTGCATTATTTAAAGTTGGTTTTACATAAGGGTTTACTTGTATGAACATGTCTAAAAACTATGTTAAAGCTATGTAAAGTTGTGATTTTTAGCTATATTTTGAGCTATAAATCTTTGATCTTATATAAGATTTGACGAGAGGTTTTGATTTATATTTATTGAGGGTATTTCAAGGTATTGATTGATGGTTTTATAATGGATTTACTAGCATTATTTTACTCTTGAATTGCATGAATTTACACTAGCATTAAACACCCGTCAAGTATTTGATAAAATGCCTTTTTAAGGATTCTTTAAGTTTGGATGATCTATTCGTTGAGATATGATTTAAGTGAATCTATGATGATTATGAGCTTTCTAAAAATGTGTTTAAATCATGAAAATATTGATGATGTTGTAGGAACGGATTAATGCCCTTTTTCTAAGATTATAGCTCTTGTGAGCCTTGATGTTAATGTTAATGCAAAGGATAATGTTGATGATGACCCATTCTTATGATTGAAGTTAGGCTCACCATTTGAGGTCAATGATGTTAAGATCTACTCGTGCCACGTCTTATGTTTATTTCAAGTCATTAACGTATGATTATCTTATATATTCGGTAGGATTAGACTTAGCATCGAGTGAACTAGAGGCGAGTCCCCAAGTCCTAGAACTACATACCATCATAGGTGAAGGGATTAGAGGCGAGTCCCCAAATCTCCAAGAGGCAAGTACCCTTTGAGGCAAGTACTCGAGTTTGCGCTTGAGGCGAGTACCCGAGTCCAAGAACTAGTGGCGAGTACTCGGTTCACAAAAGGCTTAGTGGATCTACTTAGGCATTAGAAGGTTTGCCTTGGCAAGTAACTTCACCCTTTCCTCTGCTGTAGGGTTGACATCGGGATTACGAGTTGTAGCTTACTTAGTCTTATGTTATGTCGGTTGAGGTATCTTCCCACACTTATGTATTATAAGCTATATGAGTTGAATGAATTGTAAGCATGTTTTACTTCACGCATCATTCATACATGTCATATTGTTATTATGCTATTCATTGCTTATTATTATTATGCATTTTGATTATGACGCTATCTCTTGTTGCTTTTATACCACATACTTAGTACATTCAAATGTACTAATGCATACTCTGTGCCTACATAATGTTACCATATAGGAACCGGATCTCCTATTGAGTCTTCTCATGGCTACATTGATTGTTCAAGTTAGCCTTTGGTGAGTCCTCCATTCCAAGGACAATGATTTTCTCTTATGTTATGTATTAAGACTCTCTTGTGTTTATGGTATACTTATGACCGTGAGAGTGAGCCCGGTTGCTTTGTCTTGGCCCCAGCTAAGTATCTATGTTTAGAGGTGTTGTTGGACAAGTTATGTATTATGTTTTAGCTTTAACTCATCTATGTTATTTACGTATTAAACTCACTCTCTCTCTCTCTCCCTTAGTCCCTATTCCCCTTGTTCATGTTTCTTATGTTGTTTTATATCTCTTCCACGACTAAGGATGTGTAATGATATGCTATGAGGCTTGTTTGGTGTTCCTTCGGGTTTCCCATTCGCTGATCATGTCTAGGCACTATTCTTGGGTTGTGACAAAGATGGTATCAGAGCACTAGGCTGATATATCCTCATAGTCCAATACATCACGTCGTTAGAGTCTTATTCATAATTGTATCATGTACCACAACTATGAGTAGGAGACTATGAGACGTTTTAGGAAATATTTCCCTTCTTCATGGTTTATGTCGTGCCTTAGAAGTGAGATAGGGTTTCCCTCTCTAACGAATGTTCTTTGCTCTTCTAGTTTATCATGTCACTTCAAAAAGGAAGGCAAAGGAAGGTAAGTTAAAGGTTTTGATGTTGATGGATCCAAGTTTCACTATTTATTTCGTTATTACTTTTGGTTGCTAGTTGGATTCTTGTGTGTCCCGAGTTGTGATGTGAACCTTTGGTGTTTATCTTTTGGTTGGGTATATGGTTGCTAGGAGATTCATAGGTGTTGATCTGGGATTGTATTGCATTACGTCTTGCTTTGTTACTTGTTGGAATTGGTATGGTGGATTTGATGTCATTATAGTGATGGAATGGTTGCATTCATGTTGTGTCTTTATAAATGGTGGAACCCATAGAGTTAGATCCCGAATACCTAATGAGCTCATCCTTGAGTGGGATGTTGTCAAATAGCAACTAGGGATGTAGGTCCATTTCATGTATTAAGGTACAATAGGTCTCTATGGGGTTACGTTTATCATCTTGTGAGAATTAGAGGAGTTGAACCTAAGTTGTTTTGTCTATAGAATTTTTCTTAGTGGTAGATGAGGCTTTGAATATCCTTTCCGATATTTTGAATTTGGGGTAGTGTCTTTTGGTTTGACTAATGCACCGGTTATGCCTATAAGTCTCATGGGTAAGATCTTTAGTCCCTACTCTAACAGGCTTATGGTGGTTTTGGTGATGATATGATGGTTTGTGTTCCCTAATGAGATAGTGCATGTGAGTCTTTTGAGGGTAGTACTACAAAGTTTAAAGAAGAAGGTCGGATGCTAAATAGGAGAAATGCGGATTTTGGTTGTAAGAGGTTTCCTTTCTAGGTCGTGTGGTGCCAGGTGATGGCATTAAGGTGGAACCTAGTAAGACGACAGTGATTAGAGATTGGTGTAGACCTTTGAACCCATCAGATATTCGGAGCTTCTTAGGCTTATCGGGCTATTATCGAAGGTTGTGAATAGGTTATCTTCTATTGCCCCTCTTGTGAATTAGTTGACATTAAGTAAGGCCAATGTTATGATCGATGTTTTGAATAGGGTGATTTCATAGGTCTGAGTGTTGCTATTCCTTGTGATATTCCTTTGTGCTAATAGGATTCATGTGTGTGTCACAGATGGTTGAGTGAGTCTATAGCGACTATAAAGGGTATATAAGGGTTGCCTATGTTTTTATTGCATAGAATCTTGTCTTATGATCTTGGTTGAACTTAGCTTGATGTGTTGGAGGTTTTGATGTGGTTTGGCTATTTGCATAACATGCTTTCGATGAGTGTGCAGGACCCATAATGCTATAATATGATGGTTAAGGATGGTCGATCTATTTGGTCAACTACAATGGGTTAGTCAGTTCTCTAAGGTTGATTAGAGCTTCGGGTTTTGCTCCCAAGTGTGGAAGAGGGTAGGTGATATCCCTAAGTGTCCTTTTGAACTAGGAATGATCATTTTGAATTTTTGTGGAGCTGTTTAGTTGGCTTATGCACCGGTGGTTTTTATGGGTCTCTTGAACAGGGTCTTAAAACCCTACCTTGATATGTTTGTGGTGGTCCCTATTGATGAGGTATTGATTTGTTTAGATCTTGTGAATCATTTGGGGGTAGTATTTCAAGTCTTGGAGGATGAGAGGTTGTTTGCTAAATATGATAGGTGTGCATCGTGGATAGCAAGAAGGTGGTTAGAGTTCTTTAAGGATTATGAATAAGTGTGCATTATTTTTCCCCGATAAGGCTAATGTTGCAGTCGATGCTCTAGGTAGCCTAGCATGTTTGTTGATGGTGGCAAAAAGGAGACTAGTGGGGTCCATCGGTGGTTAGATTTGAAGTTAAGTTGAGGGAAGTTGAGCATGGCGATGTAGCATTCTTGATAGTTCCAAATCTTCTTTGGGTTAAGAGGTCTAGATTATGTAAGGCCTTGATTCTTCCTCATTAGAGTTGGAAGTTTTGGGTGAGAAGAGGATAGAGTGGGGGTAAGGGGGAGGTGGTGGTTATTGTACAAAGTGGGTTAGGTGTATTTAGGGTTGACAATTGAGTTGAGGATTGTCAGTCCTTATAGAGTGTAAAGGGATGTTGTTTAGGTTGCATAAGTTTGAGAATTGACTATAGTATGGTTGTCGTTTGTCCAGTTTTTCATGCTTTTAGGTTAAAGGGATGTGGTGGTGACTCTAGTGCTGTAGAACTCATAAGATTGTGGCTGTTGTGGATTATAAGTTTCCTTAGGAAGAGGTCCCGGTGGAGGTATTAGATGGAAAGGTAAGGGGGTAGTGTTCGTCAAGGCCCTTTTGGAAGAGATGTTAATTGAAAATGCCTCTCGGGGAACCGGAGCAGGCATGGAAAAGTGATATCCCTACCTCTTTCATTCTATTCAGCTTGTGATAACATGTTGAACCCCTTCTTGTGATTTAAAGTCTTATGGTTCAGGCCCTATATCATTTGCATGCATCCATGTTCATGTTGACAAATTCATGATGATTTTTGACATTTATATTGAGATTTCAAAAATTGTGTTTTAAATGTATCATTGCATTCTTGTTGGGGCTGATTTGTTCATTATTACTCTTCTTATGTACATTTCTTCAACATTTGGGGACGAATGTTCCCAGCGGGAGATATTGTAACACCCCACACTAGCCTAGGAATACCCCCATAATCGTAATTCCCGTATATCTCAAATCGGGGACATTTTAACACCCCTCCATATAGCTCGGAAAGACCCTATGATGTATTTTTTTCAATATCTCAAAATCCCTATAGAATTTCGCAAATCCAACTGTATATTCTTGTTCAAAGGGTAAAATTGTGTGGGTAAACGAGTCCCTACAAGGTATACTTTGTCATGCCAAAAAAATAACTTTTGGTGAAACTTTGCAAAAACAGTAACTATTCACGATGGTTCCACGATGCAGACCAATTCAAAAACTTTTGAAGTTTGCTCTTTTTCACAGCAAGGCTATTGGGTAATAACCTTATACCTATACACACAAAAATTCCTCATTGTCTAGCCATTTTGAGCCTTAAAAACCAACCAAAATCCTCTCAAAGTCCTCTCTAATCTTCATCAAATTCTCCATCCATTCTCAAGGTTCCCAACAAGTCTTATTGAAATTCAAGGAAACCAAGTTAAGCCCCGAGTCCTCATTAAGATTCAAAAGTCCCTAAACTCATCCAGATCTAAGGATTTCATTCAAGCTTCAAGTCTCCATTTCAAATCTTCTTCAAGAAACTCTCCAAAGTCAAGGTATGTGTGTTTTAGCCATTGAGTTATTCCACCCATGGTGCCCTAATCCGCTTTTTAATCAATTTGCATGATTTAAAGTTGGTTTTACAAATGGGTTTACTAGTATAAACATTTCTATGAACTATGTTAAAGCTATGTAAAGTTTTGATTGTGTTGATATGTTTTGAGCTATAAATCATGGATCTAATATAAGATCTGAGGAGGTGTTTTGAATTATATTGCTTGAGAGTGTTGGAAAGTTTTGATTGATAGTTTTACAATGGATTTTCTAGCATGATTTCACTCTTGAATTGCATGGTTTTACACTAGCATTACACACCTGCTAATTGTTTGATAAAATGCCTTTTTAAGGATTCTTTAAATTTGGATGATCTATTGGTTGAGTTATGATTCAAGTGACTCTATGATGATTATGAGCATTCTAAAGATGTGTTTAAATAATGAAAATGTTGATGATGTTGTAGGCCCTGATTAAGCCCCTTTTTCTAAGATTTATAGCACTTGTGAGTCTTTGATGTTAATGTTAACACGAAGGATAATGTCGATGATGACCCATTCTTATGATTGAAGCTAGCTCACCATTTGAGGTCAATGATGTTAAGAGATACTCGTGCCATGTCTCTATGTTTATAGTAAGTGATTAAAATATGATTATGTCATATATTCCATGGAATTAAACTTAGCACTGAGTGGACTAGAGGCGAGTCCCCAAGTCCTAGAACTACATGTGACCATAGGTGAAGGGATTAGAGGTGAGTCGTCAAATCTCTAAGAGGAAAGTACCATAAATATGAGGGCTTCAGGTGAGTACCCGAGTCCGAGCTTGAGGCGAGTACCCGAGTCCAAGAACTAGGCGAGTACCCGGTTCACAAAAGGCTTAGTGGATCCACTTAGGCATTAGGAGGTTTACGTTGGCAAATAACTTTCCCCTTTCCTCCGATGTACGGTTGACATTGGGATTTGGAGTTATAGTTCGCTTGGTCTTATGTCATGTCAGTTGAGGTCTCTTCCCACACTTATGTATTATGAGCTATATGAGTTGAATAAATTGTAAGCATGTTTTACTTCACGCATCAGTCATACATGTCATATTGTTATTACTATTCATTGCTTATTATTATGCATTGCGATTATGATGTTCATCTCTTGTTGCATTTCATCCCACATACTTAGTGCATTCAAACATACAAATGCATACTCTATGTCTACATGATGTTACCATGTAGGAACCGGAGCTCCTATTGATTCTTCTCGTGGCTAGAAGAATTGTTCAAGTTAGCCTTTGGTGAGTCCTCCATTCCAGGAACAATGACTACTCTTATATGTTATGTATTAAGACTCACTTTCATTTATTATATACTTATGACTATAAGGGTTAACCCAGTTGCTTTGTCGTGTTCCCCGCTAAGTATCTATGTTTAGTGGTGTTATTGGATAAGTTAAGTATTATGTTTAAGCTTTGACTCATCTATATTATTTAAGTATTAGACTCTCTCTCCCTTATTCCCAATTCCCCCTAGTTCATGTTTTTTATGTTGCTTTATATTGCTTCCGCGAACAAGAATGTGTAATGATATGGTATGGGCTTGTTTGGAGTTCCTTTGAGTTCACCATTCGCCGGTCACGTCTAGGCCTTAAGCTTAGGTTGTCACAGGTATGGAATAATAGAATGCATGCAGGCCTTCCCATAAATTTATGATGTAGAGAGGATATTTCCATAGACAATCGACACAAAGGAAAAGTGCAGTTAAGATTACAATTATAAGGAGACAACAGAGCAAAAAAATATGTAAAACAAGTATGACAAAAAATAGTAATTAAAAAAGAATAATAAAAAATTCCATGTGATTGCGAATAAGATTACTATTATACAAGAAAACAAAAAGGAAAAAAGGAAGTAACATGAAACATCATTGATGGAATCAATTCACGAATTTAAGGTTCAATTTGGAACTCCAAAGCTGTTGAAGAATAGGGAGACTTCAAGTGACAAGAGAAATGATATCCCCTAAAGTTTAAGAGCTAAAATACCAAAAAAGCCATCAAAAGGTAAATGATGTGTAAGGGTCTAGATTGCTAGTGAAATTATCCACTATAGTTGTAGGACCACATGACTTTAAAATGTGTCACTAGGAGGTAAGACTTGCTTATTTATGTACCAAGCATCTCTCTTACATTTTTCCGATGTGAAACTTGTTATGTTAAGATAGAATGTCACATATATCCCTTATAAAGACTCAGTATCCTTTTTAAGATACTTTGCACCTCATGAGATTTTCCTAGACTCAACACTGAGGTTGGTGCTGCCATATCAGGATTTTCCTTAACTCACTTAAACTATGACTCACATAAAAAGGTATGTAGTTGTAGCTTTGATATCAGTTATAATGGCTCAACCTACTAGTTATATTATTCACTCTGGCCCTAGGTCTACAAGGATTTAAATCAAACTTCATCTTAGAAACTAAAACAGACATCCAAAGTAACTGCCATATTGGGGAGTTTGATTTTAAGTGATACTAGAATGGAGATCCAAAGAAACTGCCATCGCTTAGATAATACACTGGTTCTTACAACTTCTTTACTGTCTTCAGTGTATTTACACAACAGACAGAATGTGAATTAGAATTAAGTCTGGCAAATCACTGAGTGGGTTTTCTCTCGCCTTGATTTACTTCACCATTGGAGATTGGGGGAGGAGAAATGAAGAACTAATTTGGGAGTTAGGGATTTGAACAACTCAGTTGGGCTGAAAGGGAATTGGATGGGTAGGATTATCACATTTGGGTGGGTCAAATTTAACTGAGGTGATGTGGATTATTTAAGATTGAGAAGGTAATTACTTACTTACATGTTGGTCTGCAATATTATGAATTTTATCATATTTTGGTGGGTTCAAGTACATGCATCTCAAGACACATGTGATTAAAATGGAACAGGAGCTTATGTACTTAAACCAACCAAAATATTACAAAATTCATATATTGCAAACCAACATGTAAGTAAGTAATCAACACCTTAATCTTAAATAATCCACATCACCTCAATTAAATATGACTCACCCAAATGTGATAATCTGACCCATCAAATTCCCTTTTAACCCAATAGAGTTGTTCAAATCCCTAACTCCTAAATTAGTTCTTCATTTCTCCTCCTCCAATCGCCAATGGCAAAGGAAATCAAGGTGAGGGAAGACCCACTCAGTGATTTGCAAGACTCAATTCTAATTCACATTCTCTCTATGAAGTATAAAGACACTGAAGACAGTAAAGAAGTTGTAAGAACCAACGTATTATCTAAGCGATAGCAGTTTATTTTCATGCCCATTCTAGTATCTGTTGAAATCAAATTCCTCAAAACAAACTTCATGGAAGACCTCCATCAGCATCTATACTTATGAGGAGTTAAACACGGTGCACTTTCCTGAATTTGGTTATGAACTAATGACTAGCTGTCATGACCTGACCCCTCTAGCCATAGTGGCACCTACCCTAATCCACCGGTAGGCAAGCTTAAAACATTTCCCGAAATCATAAGCATGGACTATTTCAAGTAAAATGACCATAACAAGGAAAAATGACCAAAATAAGGAGAAGATAATATCAAGCTATAAAAAGAATGCAGGAACCCACCCCATGAGATGGCATCCGTGAGTAATCGAGCTTATAATATAAAGGTTTTTATAAAATACAATATCAGTACAGGCTATCACTGAATAAAAGATAAAAACTAGCTTAAAAAGCAACAGAATGGGATTCGCCAACTTCAAACACCTTGAACTCACCCCTATCTATGAGAACTATAGTTCCTCTACATGAAGGAAAATCAACAATGTGAACTCTCACTATGATCTAGAGGAGGCAGAAGTATAGTACGAGTACCAAACAAATGGTACCCAGCAAACACAGCTCGACTGAGTTCCTTACATAAAACAAGTATATATGTCATGAAAATAAGACAAGTATTACACAAGCAATAGGATAATAGATGGAATACATATTGATCAAGATAAATGAGGTGAAGATGGTTGGCAAGAAGCATACCTGGGAGAAGCAGGTTTGTAATATGCTAGTAAGATGGAAAGGTTAAATAATATATTTGATAAGAGAGAGATGGATGAAAAACACCAAGAGCCTGTAAACAAACCAGACACCAAGGAATTAAGCCAACTCAGCTTGGCCAAGTAACACATACAACAAAAGAAGAGATAAGCCACTAACTAGGTCGGAACAATAATCGACCGACATCCTACAGTACTGGTAGTACAATCAAGAAAAAGAATCCAAACATGCATTCCGTACTGCCAAGAGACCAGACAACAAAATCGATGCATTAAAACTCGCTGTAGCGCAAACCTACAAATGACATACGACCTACCCCAGCCTAGTTGGCATGGTCGGACCTATGCAACACCTCAATCCAGTACAATAGTATTCTTGGTGTGGAAGTCCTATGGGGGTTCACAAAACCTATACAAACTGCTTCGGCCTGCAAAGGTGTTTATCTTCATTCTCATCATAGGATTTTAAAATCATAAGTTGGTTTTCGGAAGTTCCTAGTATGTTCTCCTCAGAAAAATATACAATTTAGCCTTTTCAATCGCTCAAATCCGATCAAAATTGAGAGAGAAATCATTGGTTAAAGTTTGGGGAAAGTTTGTGGTCTTCTCTTCTCTTTCTTGGAGAAAATCCTCAATTTTCGCAATTCTTTTAAAGTGAAAGAACTTGGAAGGACATTGATTGAAAGAATTATCTTTGATTCTTGAATTCACTACTTAGACTCTTTAGAGTTCTTGATGAAGAACCATAATTCTCAAAGAAGAAGAGTCAAGTAATCCTTTCTTGGGTTTCTTGAATTTATTTTCTTGACACCCTAGGTTATGATTTTAAAATCCTATTAAAGCTTCATGAATAGATGAAGAAATTACGGTTGGGTAGATTAAAATTCATGAAGAATCACTTACGTTGAGGAAGAATCTTGGAAGCTAATCCTAACTTAATGATTTTCTTGATGATTTTTGAGGGTTTATGTTTAGGAGAGAAGGGAGAGGGTTTTAATTATGAAAACTGATGTTTTATATGTTTTGGAGACTATAAATAGAAACCTTAAGGTTTTAGGATAAAAATACCCTCAAATTATGAAGAAAAAACGTCATTAACTCATCTAGTGAGGGTTTGCGACGCGCTCCCTGCACGGACTTTCGGACAGCTCTGCACCTCTTCACTAAAATGGTCATAACTTTCTACTCCGAACTCCGATTAATGCGAAATTAGATGTGTTGGAAACATAATTTGAATATCTTCGATTTTATATATTACGGATCATCTATATCATAATACTTTAGGATATATGGTCATTTGAAAATGACCCTTCTATCGACTCATACGAAAACTTAGTTGCTAGAAATTCTTTGAACTTGGCTTGATATAAAAGATCTTTTATGACTCTAAATCACACAAAATATACTTTAAATCCTTAGGAATTGATCCTAGCACATATATACAATTTACAAGTCATTGGTTCACCTAACTTTTAAAAAATCATACATTAGAATTATGACCTCAAATCAGCTTCAATTCTATTCCTATACTAAGAAATTGACTTTAACATCTATGCTCAATTAAGAATCCTCAATTAAAATCCTATATCATATGAAGGATGACTCCGTCTTAGCTTAAAAAAAAGTTGGAGTGTTACATTATCTTCCCCTTGGGATCATTCGTCCTCGAATTATGAGTAAAGGTGGATATCAAGGAATGAATAGACTCAGAATTCATCTTGATACTCTCATCAGTCAATCAAACTTTTGACTCCTCGTCACTATCAATAATCCCTATTTAGACTCAAGAATAGACAACCCACTCAAGAAAAAAACAATCAATTTTGTTAAGGGTAAGTACATTACCTTTAACATTCTCATTATCAAGCACGAATAACAATCCAGACTCCTTGCAATACTCATTCAACCAATCTGGACAGTCACAAGTCATTCAGAGTAGACAAATCGGTTCCAATCAAGAGTAAAGATACCCTTTAAGAGATTTTCACCATCAAGCACGAATGAAATGTTACAACATAGTCAATTCTAATCATTTGAACACCTCGACAATCAGCATTTCCAACTCATGAAGGAAGCCATCAACTCTAATGGGGAAAGGGGACCATCGATACATAATACTATATATATAATTTTCAAGCTTAGAACCTCATCTCAGTTGTACTCCGTTTCATGGATCTCTACTCCCTCAACTTAAGCTTATTTATCTTACTCAAATTCTCATATAACCATTTCCTCCTCTTCCATTCAAGCCTACTTCTTAGATTCAAGGCGTTATTCCCTAGATGATCATACTCATACAAAACAAATCCTCAATACTCAACGCTAAACTTCCACCGGGACTTTCATTAAAAGATCACTAGTCCTCTTCACTACCTCACTACACTTTCTCAAACCATTATTATGAAGTCTTCACTAGTCTATCATCAATATTCACATAACACTAACCCCGAATACAACCCTATCACCATAACTACAACTATCTTTTAGAATTTTCAAGCCCACTTAACATTTCTACCTCCACCATTCAATGAGTTCTCACTCAAACACCAACATAGTCTTACCTATCTACTATTCATCATAAGATTTGACCTCCCTCCTCCTTCTTATATCTATCCCTACATGAAACAAGTTTAACACCAACACCATAATAAGGATACATTCACTCACTCCTCATCTACCCTCATCCTCAATCTACTACTCTCAACATCACAATTAGAACCTGGAGGAACTCTTTAATTCCCCCTTTTTGCAAAACCTCAAACTACTATCTCTCCATGCAAAATAAGCAAGATCATAGCTCTGAAACTTGATACTTTACATCCTACTGTCAACAATGGAATAACAAGTCGAAGGTCAGTGCATGCGTAAGATGACATCAGAATCAAGAACTCTCACTCTCTCTCATCAACCTTCACCTCTCTACTATTATCAACACTTCTATCAAGCCTAGAAAGTTGGATTACTCAAAGAGCTTAGAAAGAAAGATTAGTAGCATGATTAAATCGAGAAATCTTATCTAAGAACATTCACAGATTACAATCTCTCTCGACAATCAAGTCTCATTCTGTGTTAACAGAACTATGCATATTATAAAATTCAAGTCCCATCACATTCAACATGGGACTAGAAACTCTTGGATTCATGGGGGTAAGATCAAGATTAATGAATGAATTCATTTCTTCTCATCCTCAAAACTCATCATGATCGGGAAACAGCATGATGTGTGTAAGACTAAGTCATAGGCACGAACAATCATACACTCGAATGAAATTGAATGTTACCTCAACTGAACTATAAGGACTATATAAGGCGGAAAAGAATTAATATCACATCGTGATCAGCCTATCACAATCCAAAAACTCAAGATCTACTTCGATTCCTCATATCATCATCTCCCACATAGCTCTCAAGGTCCTCTCTCTAAATTTATGGATCAATTTCCTCTACAAGGCTATAAGCATAAACCTCCACACGGTCAAGGAATCACTGTCCATAAGAATGTGCATCTTAAACCCTACTGTTATTCTATATCATATACATATAACTAGCCACTCAAACTCCTTTCA